>CABEEJ010001058.1:12281-47778 GCA_901482245.1 Timema douglasi | reverse complement strand
GGGGGGGGGGGGGTATATCTACCTGAGAAGGTTCAACTAATAACTTTAAAATATTAACGATGCAACCAAAGTTGGCAATGGCGGTGGAGCGTTTCAAGTATTTGAAATCAAACTTAACCTAATCTAACCTGGCCTAACCTAACCTAATCTAACCTAACCTAACCCACTATTTAACTTACACTAAATGAAATGTTGAAATCCTCACAACTATCTAATATCAAGTAACAAACCCTGTTTTTTTTGTCTAAATAAATAAAAGTCGTACCATTTGTCAAATCGTAAATATTTTGAAGTCATTAGTAGACCCTTTTCTGGTAGGGTGGTATGAAATGTCATGACATAATTTGTCGGGACACCCTTTATAACGAATTGAAAAATGGTGGTGGGATGGAAATTAACGTTAATATGATTTACGTTGTTTTTTTAAACAAAAACTGCTTTTGTTCAAAATACATTAAATGTTGCTTTAGTAAAGACAATTAGTTTAAATGTATACCCATTGTAACGTAAACAGCTCTTTAATATATGGTCATGGTCATCGAGTAATTTGAATCATACTTTTTCTCTTCATTTAAAAGGTTTGTTTATTTGCTAGAATTATATTTTTCTAGCACTAAACTGTGTTTATTTTTACCTTATTTACCTATAACTTTACAAGACCTATAAAACTTAGATAAAAAAAATTATCTTGACAGTTATAAAAGTTGCTAAAAATCAAATATCTTAACACTTGTTATAAAGGTGATCTGGGGGTCTAAGGGTAAGGTGTCGGAACTTCTGTGCTGGGGGGTCCGGGGTTCAATCCTCGGTCCCGGCACAGATTTATCTAATTACCAAACCCTTCCTTCACCTCTGACAAGACATCTTGTGAATGTGGGGAATGCCAGGCCTCCACCGTGGTTCGGATCCCACGTTAAACTGTAGGTCCTTCATTTCATCTCACAATCACCCTACCATTACACATTAGCGTAAGTGCGTATAACCCGAACGGGTAGTAATACACGGTGCTAATAATAATAATTTAAGTCGTGTTCTGATAGAATTATTCGGTTCATAAGGTACACGTTAAATACTTTAAATAAATTGATAAAATAATCATACGGTTAGCCGCACAGACTCTCTCTCAGTTTGATCTTAAAATAGAGACATTTAACAAAAAAACTCGCAAAATTTGTTAGACGAAATAGTATACATTGTTGCAGAAACATTCCACCAAATAGAATAAATCTAATATATAACCTGTTACAGAAACATTGAGAAAAGAGAACCATCTCTGTCCCAGCAAAAAGCATAACAACCAATTACATATTTATAAGCAGTCCATATAAAAAGTATATATATATTTGTTTTTACATCAGAATTGGTTAGTTTGATATAAAATATTTTCTAGATTATAACATTTATTTTATTTTAATAGTACTACAACTCAACCATGTTGTTATTTCTTATCTCAAATAGTTGCGGAGGTAAAAAATTTGGAAATTTCTGTTTATGTACAATACCCTAAAGTCATTTAACGGTAAAATGAGAATTTCTATTTTGTTCGTAAATTTAAACTTTGCCTAGATACAAAATTTAATCAAAATCAATTAACTGAACTTTGAGAAAATCAATTTTTTTTTCTCTTTTTGTATTGTTATCATTAATTTTAGGACTTGATATCTAATTCCAAAAAACCCCTTGGAGGAACCTTATCAAAACCCTAGATACAAAGTTTTAGCCCGATCGGTAAAATGGTTTCGATTCTATTCGAAGATACAGGCAGACGGCAACCCAAAAAACTTTTTTTTTTCAGCTTCATGGGATGGGATGGGGGGTTGTCCATGAAAGGTAGATATTTATCTAAATCCTAAGTTTGATTTTTTTTTTACTAATCACAATAAGTTTTTCTACGAGAAGTCGAGAGAAGATAAAAGCATATTTTTATCAAAAACGTCAAAATTTACAAAAAATTAAGCTTGTCTTTCCAAAGTATATATGGAATAAAAACAAAAAACGTGAAATAAGGCGCGACTTTACCTCTTTATATATAGACCTTGCTTTACGCGCTATTTCTACTGCTAAACCAACAACGAAAATAAGTTAATAGCATGCAAAGATATGCAACATGGTTTTTGGTAGCATCGTCCAAAGAGATTGCAAGTTCTACCAAGATTGGTTGGGAGGGAGGGGAGAGGGGGGGAAGTGTAAAAAAGGGGAAGCGGGTTGAGTTTTTGAAGAGATAATGGCTGTCTGATTACAGCCTGGGACGAACAAAAAAAATTTATCCAGCGAGGATAAAATAACACAAAGTTTGAAAATGTTTCCAAGAACGCTTATTGTTTAGTCAGATAGCTGGCGGGTAGTATATTTTACAAAAGCTTNAAACTACACATTTAACCTTCACCTATAATTAGGAAAATATAGAATTTATAATATATTATTTTAAACAAAAGTTTCAAAGACTCCTACAACTTGAAAAGTTAAGTTATTTTTTATATCAAAGAGCTGTGGAAATAATATGATAAAAAATTGAAATATTCGCTCATCTGGAGTACCCTCAAAAGTAATTTTCATGAGAAAATGAAATGCACCATTTTGTTCGTAGTGATTCTACAGCCGAATAAACTTCCCATATGTTATTCAACATCTGATTAAGCCACCCTAATATAATTCAATATCTGAGAAAACCACCCCTAAGTAGTTCAACAGCCATTTCCATGCTAATCAACATCTGTGTAAACCATCACAGATGAATTAAACATTATTTCTTTAAAAAAAAAATACTTTAAAAATAAAATGCAAAGAGAATAATTTTCCTGTGTTAAATCAACTACAATTACTTGATTAAAATTATTTCTATAAACGGAGGAAGTTGGTTTAATTTGAAAGGATTTTCTTGGTAACTACTTCAAGTTATACTGGTCGTTACAAACCCCAAAGTACTCAATGCAACGTAATATAGTGAGACTAATTACTTTATTCACTACAGATTTCTGAAATAAGCGGCCACCTCCAGCCACTCAGATTACCCAGGGAAGAGTGTCATATACACATAAATATTTTATTAGGGTATACGTCATGGATACTAAAAACTATGTTTTATGAGGAAGTATCTTTACTTATTAGTCTTATATATTAAGGCCCTCGGCCCTGTCGAGTGCAAAGTCTAAAACATATTTTGTAGGATGGAGGGTGGGAGAGGGAAAGGCATGGCTTGGCTTCACAACCGACCAAAGTATCCTTCCGCACCAACAAGAACAGATGAGTCACGGAAACAGTAGACGGCGCTAGCTACCGGACAGGTCTTACGGAGCAATCATAAGTTTGGAAATATCAGTTTTCTCGAGAACCAGTGAAATGTTTATGTTAATATTTTCAACACATCCTCTAAGATAATATATCGATGTTTATTAGGTGTTACATTATCTTATTTTTTGTTATACAGCCGGGAAATTTCTATTGAAAAATGTAAATTTTATCGATATTTGAACACTGTTGAAATTATAGAGGAGGTTTAAATATAAAAAAAATAAACTAATCAACATGTTTCTATTCCTGAGCAAATCGTTTACGAAAAGATTACAAAATAATAACAATTCTTGAAAATAACCATTTGTTCCCATAGTTAAGAATTTCCACACCAAATGAAAATGGCCAATCGCATTAAGGTTATGTGTAAGGAAACGCGAGTAAAGACAGAGGCAATTTTGCAGTTTTTATAACTAAACATTTCTTTGTCCAAAATAAATAAAATATCGCTCCAGTACATACACATAGATTAATTTTCCTCACATAATTATATCAACAGTAGTTGAATATCTTGTCAAGGTTGTCCTGGAATTTAATGACAACTTTTTCTTCTTAATTTTACAGTTTCTAATCTAATACCACTACGCTTAATACAGAGATTCGACAACTGTTGATATCACCACGTAAAGAAAATTAAATTAAGCTAGACATTGCAACTGGAGCCATATTTTATTTAAGTTGGCAAAAAAAATCTACAAAACTTACAAAAATACTGACCTTTTGTCGTGTCCCCTGCATCCTAGCCTTAACGACGTTGTCTACTTGAAGATATTTTGCAGAGCGGGCTGCATCTTAAATGAGCGCACTTAAGCAGTCTAAGCACTGTCACACTTAGACGCCAATGTACGAAATTGAAAGAGAAGGAATAAAATGAGCTGTTTATCCAGTGAGACCTCACTATTAAACCATCCTTGAACGAATTTTTTCCCCAAAACCAAGTAGACACAGTTTTATTTTTCATATTAAAACCTCCTCAGATGTACATTTTAAACAAACTAATAAGGCACCATTTTCAAAAAATCTGGAACTCAAAATATTATTCTTCAATAAACTTGACTTAATTCGAGGACTAGAATCAAAAAATTAAAAAAATCGTTGTACTTCTCCATAAGATCTAGATATCAAATTTGAAAAAATCTTATCAAACTGTTTCAGATTCGTGTCCAGGGACAAACAAAAGGGCAGAAATGTAATTTCAACTTTTCTTTAAAACCCATAAAACGAAAAAAGTCATAGGCCCGACGATGAAAACTTCTTGATTACAATACTTTCTCTTTTATAAGATAGAATATAAATATGTTTATGCTCTGTAAAAAAAAAGTATAATTATAATTAATAAGCTGTTTCGAGGTAGCATCTCTGATATCGCGCGAATTCCTGTTCTTCTCAAGCAAACTCGGCTCTGAATTCTCGGCGAACACGCGAATAAAGCCTTACACACGCTAATCTCTATCGTTGCAATGAGGAAGTTTTGATTAAAATTAACGTTTACCACGTCAAACGCCAAACCGGGACCCAAAATATTCCGTGGGTTGTCGAGAAGATATCGGATGCCATCAGCACTTGTGAGGCGCGACGAAAACACAAGTTCTCACTGCCAAAACTTTGATTAATGAGGTCGTTGGAAACAAATGAGAGACTTAACGCTATGTTTAACAGACTACAAGTTTTGAACGCATTGAAAAAATATAAAGATATTTTCAGGTGTACCGTAATAGGTGAACACGAGACACAAAAACCATTAAAACCGTTAATATAAACACGTGTTTCATTTGACCTTGTTTTCTGAGAAATAATTATATTTGTGCTCAAGTAATATGAAGCTGCTTAGCATTATAGGATTTAACATGGTGTCTACTCAACTTGACCAATGAAATCCCCGACCTTTTCCCTGATTTTCCCTGATCATTTCCTAAAATTCCCGACTAAAAAAGTATGTCACATCCTCCTAACTCGCCCCCCCCCCTTCCTCTACACCCTCATTTTTCTATTAACCTTTTTTATGAATAATAATAAATTTTAAAATTTGAATATTTTTTAATTCGTATTAAAATTGTTTATTATTAATTAAAAATATATTACACAGCTACAAACCAAAAAAATGACATAATTTACTGATTTAACGATTATCGTATTTCATATTTTTAGTAAATATATCATTTTCTCGGATTTTTATTGTGATTTACCAAATTCCCGACTTATTCCCGTTTTTTTCCCGATCACTTCAAATTCCCGGCTAGTTCCCGTTTTCCCTGATTTTCCCGGATGGTAGACACTCTGTAGGAAGTACCCAAAATGGCCTGAATGCTATCATTGCAATGTAATATATATTTGAAAGAGTTCGCCATTCTATGACACGAAAACTGCAGGCCTAAGGCGATTAACCCTTTTCATTTGACGTGAAAATGCAGAGCCATGGAAACAAACGGTTATCTTCAAGAATTTTTATTTATTTTAAAATTTTCTTTTGGGAAACGGTTTGTTCAAGAAATGAAGCATGTTGATTAAGTTATATTTTTTATATACACACTTCCTATATAATTCTAACAGGTATCAAATATCTATAATAGACTTTTTTTAATAGAAAGCCACTAGCTTTATAACAAAAAATAAGAAAATGTAACAATTAATAAACATCGATACATTATCTTAGAAGGGTTGTTGAAAATATTAACATAAACATTTCACTCGTTCTAGAGAAAACTGATATTTTCAAACGGATGATTTTTCCATAAGTCCTGTCCGGTAGCTATCGCCATCCACGGTTTCCGTGATCCATCTGTTCTTGTTGGCGCGGAAGGATACTTTGACCAGTTGTGAAGGTACGCCACGCCTTTCACCTTCGCACCCACGATCCCACATAATAGGTTTTAGACTTTCACTAGACAGGGCCGAGAGCCTTAAATGATTTTTTCTTACTAGACCATTTTATCAAGTGGGCTAATTCACATTTCTATGATTAACTTCGTCAAACTCTCATGTCTGTATATGGACGATCAGATTTGACCCCGTCCGCCTGCGTGGTTTATTGGTCAGTACAACTGGCTACGAACCTAAAGGTCCCGGGATCGACTCCAGGCTTGTACCTTGGGTACTTTTGTCTTAAGGGGAATTATCCCAAAGGTCACCAGGCGTTGGTAAATTAGGCTTAAGTTAGGTTTAAAACTCGCACTGGGCCACACCTCCATATTCAACATCACATCATCTCATTGCGGATACGTGCAGACAACCTCCATAAGTGTATCCTGCGTTTATCTCAATAAACTGTTAGGGTAATAAAGTCGCTTAGATTATGTTGGGCAGGAAATGCAGCGAGAATAGAATAATCCAGAAGCATGATCAGGGTATTTACTGGCAAACACAATGGGAAGAGATCATTGGATAGACCTAGACGCAGGTGGGAGGATAACATTAGATGGACCTGAAAGAGATGGGGTCTAGTGAGGTGGAATGGATAGAACTAGTTCAAGATAGGGATAAGGTGTTATGAGGTTTACTGGATAGAATTAGATCAAGACAGGGGATAGGGTGCAATGAGGTTTACTGAATAGAAATATTTCAATATGAGGATATGTGGCGTTCTTTTGTAAGAGCGGCAATGCACTTTAGAGTTCATAATGCTATAAAGAAAGTAAGTAATACGAAGACATTGTGACAAATAATTTTTTTCATCTTTGTAATCTATAAACGTAACGGGCTGACGATTACTTTCCAAACTAAAACATATATATGTGTGTGTGTGTGTATATATATATACACACTTCAAGCTATTTGTAACATTATGATGTGTAATGTTACAATGGGACCACGCCCACTACGAACATTAATGGATGTGACGCTTCAATTCTTACTACCCGCCCCAATAAAATCAATTAATCTTAGGATCCCTACAATAGTATTGTTCGCTGTTGTAGTTCATGTAGGCTAAGAAGAAATAATATAACCATGCTGGACAATATCTTTCACAACTCGTATCAAACCAATGTAAAATTTATTATATCCACGTACTTACCGTTTGAATATGCTGTCTCTAGAAACCTGCTAGGCTGGACGACTCGCGGTAAACCAAGACCGGCGAATGGAGCATGAGAAGCCGGCGAATCTACCAACACATCCCCGCACTTCAGCTGTACGTGCGTGAAAATGAACCTACGATTATCTACTTCGTCTAGAAGACAACTATGTTGCTGACCTCTGGCGGACACTGGAGGAACTTACTTAGAAACATCGTATGATTGGAGATATCCACTATATTCCAATGGAGCAAGATCAACGTTCATCGAAATCCACAAGTTTTGCAGGCATCGTGACGTCACCGCGTGTGTTTTGTTTCCCAATAACAACAATGAAAATCCCTATATAATGGCTATGCTACAGTGTAAAGACAGACTATTCTACCTTCGACGATCTACGACAGGACATTGCCATGGAGCTGGGCAATGGCTAGGAGAAGGACTTGTAAATGTTTCGTATTCGTCGCTTAGACGAGTGGAGTTATGGACTCTAACTTTTTTCTTTAATCTTCAAACTTAAAAAATATTCTGTTTTAAAATTTATTAAATTCTTTTTTTGATCGTCTATTTAAATTTAAATGTCGCCGCTCGGGCGCTAGCGTTTTTTATTGTACTTTTTCACGTATATATTTTCTATTACGTAATATTTAGAAGTTGTCAGAATTATATTTATTTGTTTGGATTTGCAGAATATTCCCGTTTTTTTTAAAGTAACTTTTCATATTAGCATATATAGTTAGAATTAAAGTAACGAGATATAACCTTTTGAAACTTGAATTAGTATAACCTTGTAACGTAAGTTCCTTTTGAACAACTCAGTTTGTTTGTTTAGTTTGGGAACTGTGTGTTCCATATTCTGTCAGGTCGAGTAGTCCCGTGGGTGATTGGCTTGTGTCTGGTAGTCAATCTCTCACGTTTATGTAAAGTTTGTATTGTATTTCGTCAACATTTACTTTTCTTTCAAGTTTAGATATCGTTGTCTGCGCATAACGAAACCTTTTGAACAATATCAAGGTGCCCATTAGGCCCTTATAACTTTTGTAACACATTTAAATAATTACTCTGTAGTTTTGTCTCATATAGACCGATCTATCAATTTTGTGATAGATATCATGTTTCCTTTTTATTTAAATACTTGCACAACTTAATGTCGTAAAGTTGTTTACTTCGAGTATGATTTCCAACAGAACTCATTATGATATAATGAGACCATTTGTTTTCATCTGCGCTTTTGTCATTTATTGAATAAAATTACTCTTTGTTGAATTTACGTATTTTTACAGATTCCATTTATGTTTATGTAGTTTATATCCTCTCCCTTTATTACCTTCTCATGGTCGAGGTAATAACAAGACGTAGAGAGGGTGTAACAATTGTTTAACAATTTATGAGCGTTTTGTTCATGTCAGTAGAAAGTGTTGATTAAGTGAAGAAAAGCGACGTAATCTTCGATAAAATTGGTGAAATATCCTCTAAATTAAATTCACTATTATTATTATTATTCACACCGCGTCTTTCTACCCGTTCCGGTTATACGCACTTACGCTGATGTGTAACGGTAGGGTGATTGTGAGATTAAATGAAGGACCTACAGTTTAACTTGGGATCTGAACCACGGTGGAGGCCTGGCACTCCCCACATTCACAAGATGTCTTGTCAGAGGTGGAGGAAGGGTTTGGTAATCAGATAAATTTATCCCGGGACCTGGGATTGAACCCCAGCCGCCAGCATAGAAGTCTGACACCTTACCCCTAGACCGCCAGGTCACCTACAAAAATTCACTACTAATAAATATACTTGGACTTACCAATTCAGCCTACACCGAAACATATATCTAAAGGAGGCCATGAATATCTGTTGATGTGGGACCGTAGGAATTATGAGTTAAGGGCAGTAATTTTTCAATTTTTATACCAAAACAGTTGTTTGGCCAAAATAAATCAAATATTGCTCCAGTAGAAACCTAGAGTTTAATTTTCTTCACATGGTGATATCAACAGTTGTTGAATAGCTATCTCTCATGAAATAAAGAAACTTTTTTAATGAAGAGAAAATATTGGCTATTAAATTCTAAGACACCCTCCACAAATATTCAACAACTGTTGATATCGCCATGTGAAGAAAATTAGACACTGTAGTGGGGAAATATTTGATTTATTTTGAAGAAAAAAAAGTGTTTATATAAATACTAACCCTAACTGATGTATCTCAAGTTCCCACCTCTATGTTGGTCAAATTTGTAGTCCTAGGCCACTTAGGGTCCTGCCAGCCCAGCCAGTGTATATTTATGAATGTTTATTTCCATTTGTAGGTGACCTGGCGGTCTAGGGGTAAGGTGTCAGACTTCTGTGCTGGCGGCCGGGGTTCAATCCTCGGTCCCGGCACAGATTTATCTGATTACCAAACCCTTCCTTCACCTCTGACAAGACATCTTGAGAATGTGGGTAATGCCAGGCCTCCACCGTGGTTCGGATCCCACATTAAACTGTAGGTCCTCCATTTCATCTCACAATCACCCTACCATTACACATTAGCGTAAGTGCGTATAACGCGAAGGGGTAGTAGGATGCGGTGCTAATAATAATAATAATAATAATAATATTTCCATTTAGGTAAACACACAGTAATTGATTCACGGGTAGTTTAATTTTAATTAAAGCACTTGTATACATTAAATATATAAATATATATGTATTTCAATGTTAATAATGGGTTTGATGTTGGTCCGAACTTGATTCTAATACACACAGCATTGATTTAAAAAAAACGCAATTAATATTTTGTTGGAAAATAATTAACACAGGTGATGTACTGATATTTTGATCTATCAATAGCTTGCCTCAATGTTCGAATGATCAAAGGCACTTTTCTAATCGCACCACTGGGGTTAATTCCAGTCGGACGTACTGAGGGTGTTTTTTTTTCACCTAAATGGTTTTCCACTCATCCTCCACACAAATGTAGGGACATTTTACCTATAGGCCTACTAAACATTCCTCTACCCAATGTGATCAGTGTTGACTGCAGTGTGTATGCAAAGAAGGCCGACTGATAGTTCCGATATGACGGACAGATGGGCTGATGCATTTCCATTAAACCGGACTGCGTCCTGACCGTCCATCCGTCCGAACTGACCGGGTGAGGGTTCAGTCCAAACCGGACTGCGTCCTGACCATCCATCCGTCCTAACTGACCAGGTGGGGGGTCAGTCCAAACCGGACAGCGTCCTGACCATCCATCCGTCCTAACTGACCAGGTGGGGGGTCAGTCCAAACCGGACTGCGGCCTGACCGTCCATACATCGGAACTGACCGGGTGAGGGGTCAGTCCAAACCGGACTGCGGCTTGACCGTCCATACATCCAAACTGACCGGGTGGGGGGTCAGTCCAAACCGGACTGCGTCCTGACCATCCATCCGTCCTAACTGACCGGGTGAGGGGTCAGTCCAAACCGGACTGCGGCCTGACCATCCATCCGTCCTAACTGACCAGGTGGGGGGTCAGTCCAAACCGGTTTGCGGCCTGACCGTCCATACTGACTGGGTGAGGGGTCAGTCCAAACCGGACTGCGGCCTGACCTTCCATCCGTCCTAACTGACCGGGTGGGGGGTCAGTCCAAACCGGACTGCGTCCTGACCTTCCATCCATCCTAACTGACCGGGTGAGGGGTCAGTCCAAACCGGACTGAGGCCTGACCGTCCATACATCCAAACTGACTGGGTGAGGGGTCAGTCCAAACCGGACTACGTCCTGACCATCCATCCGTCCTAACTGACCAGGTGGGGGGTCAGTCCAAACCGGACTGCGTCCTGACCATCCATCCGTCCTAACTGACCAGGTGGGGGGTCAGTCCAAACCGGACTGCGTCCTGACCTTCCATCCGTCCTAACTGACCGGGTGAGGGGGTCAGTCCAAACCGGACTGCGGCCTGACCATCCATCCGTCCTAACTGACCAGGTGGGGGGTCAGTCCAAACCGGACTGCGGCCTGACCATCCATCCGTCCGAACTGACCGGGTGGGGGGTCAGTCCAAATGATCACTCCATCAGTCTGCCGCCGAGTATCATAGAGTAAACATCATTGTGTGTAGGTCTCCTATGTTTATTGATACAATTTTATTTAGTGTTATTATTATTATTATTATTATTATTATTATTAGCACCACGTCTTACTACCCGTTCGGGTTATACGCACTTACGCTAATGTGTAATGGTAGGGTGATTGTGAGATTAAATGGAGGACCTACAGTTTAACGTGGAATCCGAACCACGGTGGAGGACTGGCATTCCCCATATTCACAAGATGTCTTGTCAGAGGTGAAGGAAGGGTTTAGTAATCAGATAAATCTGTACCGGGACCGAGGATTGAACCCCGGCCGCCAGCATAGAAGTCTGACACCTTACCCCTAGACCGCCAGGTCACCAATTTATTTTGTAACTCGACGATAACTTCACTCAACATATTTCACGAAGCGCAGCACGCGTTAACAAATTTACACGGCACCATTTCAATAAATGAAACGACAGTTTATCAATTTCATCATGATCGTCATGATTAATGACACAGTCGAACAAATTGCTTTCATTTTTTTATGGAAAGTGAATCAATGGAAATAATTAATCGAAAATGATACGTGAGAGATCACCTCCATTACATATATTTAAATGACACCACTCTCGCCAGAGTTCAGCACCATTGTGCCTCCACCCTAAACGGAGGCAAGGATTCGACGGATTGAATAAACTAGCTTTGCTCGTTGTGGGCTCCGCCGCCAAACCCCCCCAAGTGAGTGTAAATTAATGTAATTCTATCGTTGTATTGAACGTTGATTTATTTTTACATTTCTATGATTTTAGCTGTCCCATAAGTGTGTCAGAAAATTAAAATATTGTGTGTAAAATGCGCAAAATTTAACTAAAATCCAAAAATATAGCTCTGGGGTAATCGGTTTTTTGATAGGTCTTACCGTTTAGCCACAAGAGGCCTCCATAGAAACGTCCACACCGACTTTAAAGCTGCTCAGACAATTCGAAAAAAAAAATTCGGGGGTTAAAAATTAACATTTTTAACTTTTTGGAAATTCCACGTCGTTTACATGCTAGAAGCTACAAGTTTGCCAAATTTCAAGTTTCTACCTCATCTAGAAGTGGGTAAAGATTAATGTCAGTGAGTGTGTGTCAGCCATGTGGATTTATAGTATAGTGGGTGACCTGGCGGACTAGGGGTAAGGTGTCAAGACTTCTGTGCTGGCGGCCGGGGTTAAATCCTCGGTCCCGGCACAGATTTATCTGATTACCAAACCCTTCCTTCACCTCTGACAAGACATCTTGTGAATGTGGGGAATGCCAGGCCTCCACCGTAGTTCGGATTCCACGTTAAACTGTAGGTCCTTCATTTCATTTCACAATCACCCTACCATTACACATTAGCGTAAGTGCGTGTAACCCGAACGGGTAGTAAGACGCGGTGCTAATAATACTAATATAGTATAGTGATGTGCCACCTTGTAGTTTACCTTGTTAGTGTGAACATCAATGCAGGTAAATAAATAACAAAAAAAATAAGCTTAGGAGTAATATTAAAAAGTCACGCCTTTTGGGATGGAAGAGAACTCAAGTTAAGAACTATATTGTGATAAATTTAATGTAAAAAAAAAATGGATCAAATAAAGAAAATAATGCTTAAGTTGATACACTTAGTTACGTGGAATATGAATAGAATGTTGTATCTTTGTTTTAAAATTCTGTATTTATTTGAGATATTTAACGTGTACGTTCTGAACAAACCAATTATTTCGGTAAACGAGAATATATTGAGTGAGAATGAAAGTACCTACCAATTGTGCCGGGAAAAGTATTTTCACATACCTTCCAGTGTTCCTTTTACATACCACAACCGACAAAGGACCGACGGCTTGATGTCCTCTCCGAAGAAAGTGATTTTTATCGCTTAAGAGAAATCTGTTAACCCCAACTGGGTTTGAACCCATGAACAACGAGTCCTGAGGTGCGTTATCTACCCCAAGACCACCAGAGTGGACAACAATTTAAAATTTTATGGTCAAAGTCCATTACGTTCATGATACAGACATTCAAGAACGTGTTAATTTGAAAATACGTAGAAAAATAATCTAAACGTATTTAATAAAACAATATATGATTTATTTGTCGAAAAACATGTTTTAATATTTTTTTTTAAACTCAAAAATTCCGACCTTAGCCCGCGTTTTTTTACATTCCACCTTAAATAAAGGCCTTTGGTTGGTTCTAAAACGTTGTGATATGTTCTTCTTCCGCGGAGAGAAAAAGTTTCATCTGTCTGGGGTTTTTTTTATAATTTTTTTTGGAACCTTAAATTTAGAGGAATCGTCTCCACAAAGATATCAAAAATAAATATTAAAATTTTCCCCTTCCCTTAACGACCTTCACACACTCCTGATCGTAAACCGCAAAGTAGTTTTTTTTTTTTTTTTCTTAAATATAAGAAANTTTTTTTTCGTAAATATAAGAAAGAAATCAAACTGGTGAAAATGTTCGATAATATATTCAGCTCCTTTTTTATATAATAATTCAACTATGGCAGTTCTCACTTCTTATCTCTATTCCTGAGGAAAGAATAAGATTAAAAAACTTTCTGTCGAAGTAAAACATAAGATGAAAAAAAAGTTTACTCCCGAGGCGTACGCCTGGTTCGAATAAAATGTAGACCTTTGTTTTTCGGTCACACTTGTGAGTTGCCTCAGTGACCCTCCCTTTTGGGCTACTAGTCCCTTTAACTCCTTTATCTGAACCCCTTTGTAAGCTAAATATAAATGGTACGACACAACAGTATTTATATATACGTATAAATGCATACATATACGCACGCACATAAATACATACATACACGCACGCACATAAATAAATACATACATATACGCAGGCACATAAATAAATACATACATACATATACGCACGCAAATAAATACATACATACACGCACAAAAATACATACATACATACATATACGCACGCACATAAATAAATAAATACATACATACATATACGCACGCAAATAAATACATACATACATACACGCACGCAAATAAATACATACATACACGCACGCACAAAAATACATACATACATATACGCACGCACATTCATACATACATTCCTATACGCACATTCATACATACATTCCTATACGCACATTCATACATACATTCCTATACGCACACACACACACACACCTACATACATACATATGCACACACACACCTACATACATACATATGCACACACACACCTACATACATATGCACACACACACCTACATACATACATATGCACACACACACACCTACATACATACATATGCACACACACACACCTACATACATACATATGCACACACACACCTACATACATACATACATATGCACACACACATACATACATACATACATATGCACACACACATACATACATACATACATATGCACACACACATACATACATACATACATATGCACACACACATACATACATACATATGCACACACACATACACACACATATTGGCCTACATACACAAATAGATTGTATTTAGATAGTCCATTTTATATATTTTTTTTACTGTCGTGTCTTACTGCCTGTTCGGGTTTTAACGCATAAGCAAGTATTACACTATTGTGTTAGGGGTGAAAAAGGTAGAAAATATAATAAGTGTATTCACAGCTACGTGGCGATAGAGAGAGAAAAAATTACTCTCAGTACACCCGACCGGGATTCGAACCAAATACGAGATAATTCTTTCATAATTCTACTTTATTTGGAAAGACATCCGAACCAGGGTCCATCCCTTCTCCAAGGGGGTGTCCTAGGTAGCCGATATATTTATTATTATTAATTATTATTATTATTATTTTTATTAGCACCACGTCTTACTAAACGTTCGGGTTATACGCGCTTACGCTAATGTGTAATGGTAGGGTGATTGTGAGATGAAATGAAGGACCTACATTTTAACGTGAGATCCGAACCATGGTGCAGGCCTGACATTCCCCACATTCACAAGTTGTGATTAATACACGTCTTGTCAGAGGTGAAGGAAGGATTCGGTAATCAGATAAATCAGTGCTGGGATCAAGGATTGAGCCCCGGACCCCCAGCACAGAAGTCTGACACCTTACCCCTAGACCACCAGGTCACCCTAAGATATTGATAGCCAGATGTTGTGCCTAAGTTAAATATTGATAAAGCTGCTTTGGTTTACAGAAAGAACACAAAACTATTTTATATGACCTATGACCCTAAACATATGTTTATATATATATATATATGTTTATATATATGTTTATATATATATATATATATATGTTTATATATATGTTTATATATATATATATATATGTTTATATATATATGTTTATATATATATATATATATGTTTATATATATGTTTATATATATATATATATATTTATATATACATATGTTTATATATATATATGTTTATATATATATATGTTTATATATATATATGTTTATATATATATGTCTATATATATGTCTATATATATGTATGTTTATATATATATAAAATGTCATACCTCGATTGGGAATTTAAGAGCTAAATGCCTGGGAAACGATAGGTAGCTGGTATAGGAAATTAGAATGTTCTTTGTGAATAGAATAAAATATAATTTAAGTAAGGGGTCAACACACAAATTGTATTGCCATTTGTATTTTTCTCCTCCCTGTTTGTTCTCCTACTGACGCTCCACTCCATCCAGTAACGTTATAAACTATTCAGGAATGTATGTTAAAGAACATAAGGCTTAGTGCAAAAAGTACAGAAATACATTGCGTTTATACAGTAATCAATACCATGCATAAGCCATACGAGGTTGTGTAAGGGTGGGGGACGTAGATTTAAGGGGGAGGGGGTGGTATCCATCACAATAAGGTTTTAGGCTACCACCGCCGCCGTCTTGAGAAAAGCGATGTGAAAAGTCTAGCTCTGCGCAGTTTCAGATCAATCAGTTCGGGTTTATTCCGACAGGGCAAAGATTCCTTTTGGCAACGCGCCTTTCACAATAGGAAATCAATGTTTACATCGGGAGGGGCTTTCAATCCCCTTTTTTTTTCGAAAGAAAAAAAACTTTTCTTTAGAAAGATAGGAGGGGGTTAAAAGTAAGGGAAGATTATACGTCTGCTTTCAACAAAGATAAGTCAAACCGTATGTAACAAAAATATATATCCTCCCTTCCCCCCCTTTTCCACTTTTCACCACCCTGTCTGAAAGGAAGTATCAAGAAGAGAATACATCGAAAATGTAGTCCGTAACTTTTCATAAACGTCCGTAGATTTGTTTTTCGACGGCGCTTCGCAATCCGATTCAGTGATCGCATAGTCTTAGAGGCGTCACCGAATACCGGTCGCGTAAGCTGTGGATGGTTTTTACCTAAATTGTTTTTCACCGTCCCTCCACGAAAACGGGGGTTCACTTCATCTAAATTCAACCCTTATAATTCCTAGCACTGTTTGGTAATTATTAGGTAGGCGTACATCATGAACGGGTAGTAAGACGCTGTTCTAAAAAAAAAAAAACCTATGCTTCCAGTCTTACTGCCAGTCCGGACTATCCACATATTTACAGTAGACCCGTGGCTTCTTTGGTGCTGACTGACAGTTCACAGCTAACAGCTGACAGTAGACATTTAGGTATCTACCTAAATTTTGACTGTCAGAAGTGACAGCTGCTAATCACATGTTTTTGCAGATCATATGGTTCGGCGTAGGGATACATAATTTGGTCTGGTAACTTTTCAAAGCCGTCAGCTCTCAGCTGTGAGCTGTCAGTCGGCACCAAATAAGTACACTAACATGGTAAGGATGAGAAAAGTAGATTGTAAAGGAAATATGTAAAAATAACTTTTTTTTATTAATCTCAAAGTGGTTTTTAGCAAACGTATACTTTTTTTAAAAAATTGTCTACAATTTTGACCGTTTGGTTTATTCATTAAAATGGCCTGTAGGAATATTTTTATATCAGAAATTAAAGATTAAAAAATAGGTACGTGAAAGTATTTTTCTTTCTAGAATAAGAGAAAAAAAAAGTAAATAATTTTGAAACTAAAAATCATTGCTGTTCAAGCACAAACAATATTGATTGTTTATACTCTTCAAAGGAATAAGGGAATTATTGTTATCAGCATCCAAACAAGAGATCTCAAAGAAGGGGCAGATAGAGAACTTTTTAATGGAGTGGGGGGAACTCTTATCGAGGGGGTCTAGGATAGCACGGAATACCCCTAATGTTGTGTGGGGAGGGGATTTTGGTAGCTCCCAGATTTCTTTTCTTTCGAATCTAACACTTAAAAGGAGAGTTTTAAGGTATTACTAGAACTCTTGGAAATAAGATAAAAAAATAAATGGAAATATAGATTTAAAAAAAATCATTCTGTGTTTGCTAAGTACGACAAACAGCTAAATATTGCTGTGGATCTAAAATGATATTGTGGACACGCAGAAGAGTCAAGCTAACAAGTTGGCTTCCCACCATGGTTTTAATCTGCTATGTATTGATTAGAAGCAAAAAAAAACACTACCAACTGCCCTTAAGGTGCGGCAGAAGGGAGCGCAAGTTTTTTTTTACAGTTTTTATAGAATTGAAATATTTTGGTCCAAAATAAATCAAATATTTCTCCAGTAGCAACATAAAACTTAGTTTTATGCACATACTAATATCAACATTATTATTAGTACCGCGTCTTACTACCCGTTCGGGTTATACGCACTTACGCTATTGTGTAATTGTAGGAAGGTTGTGAGATGAAATGGAGGACCTACAGTTTAACGTGGGATCCGAACCACGGTGGAGGCCTGGAATTCCACACATTCACAAGTTGTGACTAATACACTTCTTGTCAGAGGTAAAAGGAAGGGTTTGGTAATCAGTTTAAATCTGTGCCGGGACCGAGGATTGAACTCCGGGCCCCCAGCACAAAAGTCCGACACCTTACCCCTAGACCACCAGGTCACCTACCTGATCAACAGATATTTAATATATGTAAGGGGTGTCCTGTAATTTTGTCAAAACTTTTTCTCGTCATTTAAAAAGTTTTGACAAAATTCCAGGACACCCTTGACAGATATTCAAGATCTGTTGATATTAGCATGCGCAGAAAACTAAGCTCTATGTTGCTACTGGAGAAATATTTGATTTATTTTGGCCAAAAAAATTAAATGCTATAAAAACTCTAAAATTACTCGCTCTCCTTTCTGCCGCGCCTTAACAATCCTTGCAATACCTCAATCTCAATTGCCCTTATATTAATACATTTTGTTCCGTTTGTCCGGCTCTTTTCATGCCACCTTTTCCGTTGATCCAATCACATGTGTTTATTTCGGCTGGATTCCAAATTTTTCGTCCGTTGCCTTATCATTCGCTGGGGGGGAAATTTTCCCCCTACCCTCACCTCCAACCCCCCACCATGGATCCACCCATGAAAAGCTCATTTTATTTACTATTTTTCTATTCATTACATTGGCGTCTAAGTGTGGTGATGCTCATAGGTTAAGTGGGTAGAATTAAGACGCGACCGGTTTCGCAAAATTGCTTCAAAATCACCAAATATACAACGTAGACGATCAAGAGAGAAAAATAAACTAAATAATAATAAGCTTCAAGTACTAATTACATTAATGGATTAGGAGTTGGGAAGGTTGAATTAGAGGAAGTGAACCCGCATTTACGTGGAGGCAGAGTGGAAAACCATTTAGTAAAAACCACCCCCAGTTCACCCGACCGAGATTCGAACCTCGATCTCCCCGTCCTCAGCATTCGAGCTCAACACGACTAGCGCGTTAGCCAACTACGCCGCCGAGGCGGGTAGAAAAAATCTAATTCGACCCTAGTATATCCGATTGATATTCGAACCGGATGTTTTTGTCTGCGTGCCCCCAATTTGTGCTGCTCGTAGATTTAAGGAATGCGTTGGAGAAACAAGACCATCCATACCAGCAGCCATTGTTCACATTTCCTAAGGAATCGGGGTTCGCAATAGACGGGAATCATGTAGAAAGGGTGTTTGAAGTTAAAATTTCGAATCAGTGAATTAGTAGGTATGTAATCAATGGCAACGTAATAAAAGCGCAAATATTGGATATCTGCTTTGTATATTATCAGAAGCGCACGAGTAAATAGTATTAAAAGAGCACCATTGTTCGTAGTCTCCGAGACCCATATGGCAGGACCTAACCCAGCCTAGCCTAGCCTAGCCTAGCCTAGCCTAGCCTAACCTAACCTAACCTAACCTAACCTAACCGTTGCAAAGATTATGGGGGCTGTGTCCGGTGGTTGGATTATTCTATAGTATTATTATTATTATCACCGCGTCTTACTACCCGTTCGGGTTATACGCACTTACGCTAATGTGTAATGGTAGGGTGATTGTGAGATGAAATGGAGGACCTACAGTTTAACGTGGAATCCGAACCACGGTGGAGGCCTGGCATTCCCCACATTCACAAGATGCCTTGTCAGAGGTGAAGGAAGGGTTTGGTAATCAGATAAATCTTTGCCGGGACCGAGGATTGAACCCCGGCCGCCAGCATAGAAGTCTGACACCTTACCCCTAGACCGCCAGGTCACCGATTATTTTATAGTAATTATTGTAAGTAATAAGGGGGTTGTTTACAATACATGTTTATTATTTTTCCGCGCTATGCAGGTTTTTTTTCTGTGAAATATTATACGCGGTTTCAGCCTTCTGTGAGTTTTCCATGTTCTCGGGTGATCTATCACGGCTTATGTCCACTTTCTCTCAATACTTATGTGGGTACAATTATTTTAAATTATCCCTTTCTCACTCTTAAAATATTAGCGTAAATTAACATATTTGCGTGTAGCTGAAATGAACAGGGATTTACGATTTAATAAAATTGCAATGATATTTACACTGATGCACAGAAAAGTTTTGAAAAAACTTAAGTTTCTATTGGGTTTTTTTATTTTAGAAAATCGGGATAGAATATATTTTTATACGCGACGAGTTTTTTTTAAGCTACAACTTTTCACCTGCACTGTTTATATCTTTTATCTTTTAGCAAAACGTTTTTCATATCACTTCAAAAGAAGACTTTTTTATGGGTTATGAATCCCCACTACTGTCTCGAAATGGGTTTTTCTCCAAAGGAAACAAAAAAAAATGTAAAAAAATATTGGAGCTCTTTTCATACCGTTACATCAATAAAAGATACTGTATTTGTGTGAGTGATCCATTTCTCTGCCTCGTATTTCCTAACGGGAAATAAACAATAATAATTCTGAGGAAGTAGAAGAACTTTAAAGATCCAATACCTTCCAAAAAATGCTTTTAAAGATAAATATACGCACTTCGATCTTTTTTAAGACTCATTTTAGAAATACTATATTATACTATTTTCAAATGGTTTGATTTATTGTGACGTATATACTGAGTAGCCTTTTTATTTTTAAGGGATTTAATTTAATATTTAACTTAAATAAAAGTGTATCATAATATTGTTATCAGCCCCGCGTCTTACTACCTGTTCGGGTTATACGCACTTACGCTCATGTGTAATGGTAGGGTGATTGTGAGATGAAATGGAGGACTTACAGTTTAAGGTGGGATCCGAACCACGGTGGAGGCTTACATTAACATAATGTCTTGTCAGAGGTTAAGGAAGAATTTGGTAATCATATAAATCTGTGCCGGGACCGAGGATTGAACCCCGGACCCCTGAGCACAGAAATCAGACACCTTACCCCTAGACCTCCAGGTCACTAAATAAATTAATACCTGTGTCATAATAATAGTAATAATAATAAATGTCTTACTAGTTATTAATTATTACTAGAGTAGAGATGCTCGATTACTCAAATCCTATGGTATTCGAGAAATTCGAGTCTCCCAAAAAAGTATTTCGCATCTAAATATAAAGGACTTGGATTGAAATAATAATGCAATTTTTAAGGAGTTAAATTACATTACATTAAATTACAATTTAGCTTCACTTATGTAAAAAAAATAAAAGAACAAAAAATATTTTTTTTTATAAATTCGTTTACAGAAAAAATGTATTCCTTAGTGTCTTCTTTCTTCTTGAAACGTAAGAGAAAAGACAAACAGATTCGGCATGTTCAATGGTGCCAAACCTTCTATAATGTCAATTTCTTTGCCCTTTTTAAAATATACCTTTACATTTTTTGATAAACTAAAAACATACTTTTGAAGATTCAAGGATTCGAATTTGAATTCGAAATTAAAAAGAAAATTTTGGATTTAGATTCGAGAAATATAGGATATGACCCATCTCTACTTATAACCCGTATTTGAAAAAAGGAAGTTGGGTATAGTCTGTTCCTTATTATAGTCGGTAACGTGTCTTCCTTGTTAGCTACCCCAGGTTCGATTCTTGGCGTGGCTAAAAATTTATCATTGGTGAATTGTGGATTTCCTCTTCTTCAGTGATGAATTAACGATCGGGGTCAGGGTGTTGTGTCTCTTACAGATTTATGAATAAAAGACAGGTTATATAAAGGTAGAAACTAAAGGAAATGTAGCCTAATTTACGTGAAGGGAGAGTAATAAAACAATTTAGAGAAAAATATCAACAGTACACCTAGACGGGGTTCGAGCCACAACCACACTTTCAGAGGCAAGCTAGGTTGGACAAACTTAACGCCATGTCAGCGTGGGTGGGAGTAATATTTTTGAATTATTATTAATTACCGTTTAGCTATGCATTTTGAAACGTTAACTTTGGTAATTAGAGTATGGAATGGGGTTAATAAACACACCAAGGTATATTATTATTATTATTATTATTATTATTATTATTATTACTAGCACAGCGTCTTACTACCCGTTCGGGTTATACTCACTTAAGCTAATGTGTAATGGTAGGGTGATTTCGAGATGAAATTGAGGACCTATAGTTTAACGTGGGATTCCGAACCACGGTGGAGGCCTGGCATTCCACACATTCACAAGTTGTGATTAATACACGTCTTGTCAGAGGTGAAGGAAGGGGTTTGGTAATTACATAGATCTGTGCCGGGACCGAGAATTGAACCCCAGACCCCCAGCACAGAAGTCAGACACCTTACCCCTAGACCACCAGGTCACCGCTTACCATGGTATATTAGTAGAGATGCAGAAAACGAATCGAAGCCCAGTTAATTTTTCCATTTTTCAACCAACAACGAAATTTGACTTTGATAATTTAATAAAAAAAATTAAAATAGTTATTTTTTTAAATTTTGTGATAGTTCAAGTTTTAAAAATTATTGTTAAACGGTTTAACTGGTATTAACTTTACGGTTTTCTAAAGTGGAATGTAGAAAACTGCACCACAATGCGCCTTCCGGTTCGAGACGTATTATATACCTAAGCTAGGTGGTATCAATCCGTGAGGTTACATGGTCTGAACCGTTTTCCGTTATTACTGTGAATTCACACTTTCACCGAAAAACAAGTGCACAACATAAACGCGAGCACGTGACTATACGCCACGGTAGAAATTACTCTCTGAAAGGTCATTTTTCCTACCAATATCCTACTATATAATAGATATCTGGTAGGGAAAAAGGCCTTTCAATAAACAATTCCTAAGCTGAACAAATTTTAGCTATAAGCCAATTTCAATGTTTCAGTCTCTTTGGCACGAACTGTTCTGCTAAAGTTCAACTCCTTTCTAGTTCATCCCCCCTCTTTGACATCATCTACACGGGAGACCCAATAAAATTTCAAAACAGTGCGCATGCGCTGTAGAGCTAGAAGCGAGCAGACAGCTTCGTTGGCCGTTGCGAGGAGATTTGAAATAACCCGTTAATGTAAAGCGTGTGTATCGATATATTGGATTGTGCCACGACACAGAGTTATAATTTAGAAACATCCATCGGGAGAATGATCCAAAATATGTGTTTATCTAGATGAAAATAAAATATGATGATAATAAGCTGTTTTAAGTTTGTATTGCAATACATTATGTGCCAACATACAGCGTGTGATTGATTTTCTGCGCCACTAAAGAAATGTTTTCATCAATTTTCGGCAAATGAATGAATCAAGCCTTGTGTGACATATCTTATTCTTCTCAAATCAGAACCTCGGATCCAAATCTTAATTATTTTTTTAAAAATCTCAAATTATAATTAAGATACACAAATCTTTCGAAATTTACGATTAAAGTTATAATGAAAATATTTCAAATATAATTAAAGAAAAGGCTGTTCAAAGCTTGACTCCACAGATAAATGATATTTTGTCATGTCTATGACTAAGAATTAAAATTGTTATTTGAAGTTTAGTTCTTCATAATTGTATTCGAGACAATTATTTGAAATCTTTCACGACTGTCGAATATCATAGGACTCGAGTGTTCCATTTATATCTTTTGAAAACAGGAGCATTCAGATTAGTTAAAACAATTTTTACCAGATTTTTTTAAATATACAAGAGAACTTAAAAGATAATTATTTTAGAATTTAAAAAAATATCAAACATATCTCAATTTTATTTCGCTGATGTCAAGCGAAAATTTTCTTAAAACCTCTTTTGGATTTAATTTGTAATTTAAATGAGGTATTTAACGTGTACTTTCTGAGCCTACTGAATTATTTATAAACCAACACAACAACCAGCCCCCAATCGTTAATTAATCACTGTGAAAGGTGAAACTCAAATTTCTGTCGTGCCAAGAATATAACTCGATACCCTATAGATAAGAAGACAGATATTTTACCTACTAGGTTAAAATGTTGGTCTAGGTTCATTATAAATTTGTCAGCGTTTTAAAATATATTTTTGGACGCGATTTCATAATATGAAGAGCCAACAGAAAACTGAAAAATATCATAAAAGAGAAAAATTCACTTCTCTACGACTCACGCCAGCCACGCAGGAAATTGACAAATTTATTGGATTTGATTGTCAGAAATCGAATAAATGTGTAATCCAATAATAAAAAAATAAAATAAAAAACACAGGACTCCCGATTCGCATGACAAGGGAAAAACAAAATCTAATCCGTAGCGCAAACGACGGCTCGTTCATTTTCAAACGCGCGAAATCATAATTCTATATTTGGAAAAAAAAAGTACCTACACCAGTGACATGAAAATTCGTATTTATACTACTCTCTACCCCTTTAATAACACCCTTCCCTCCCACACCCCATCCATAATATAAATACGGGGTACATGGCCTATACCGGCGAATTAGGGATGTTTCTATTGTAATGGCAACAAAAGCCGGCATGTCGTCATGAATTTAACGACGTAAAGAGTGATATCTGTTATTTCAGCCATGAAATTTTAATTTGCATATGATTTTTTTTATCCACTTTAAAAAAAATAGCTCGGTCCTCTTGGAATCTAGAGAATTGCCTACCTATTACAGGTTCTATAATAACCTAAAAATAAATCTTTAAACAACATTTTTAGTAGGTATGTTGTCATTCTTGTAAATTCTCTGTTACGTCAACAAATCAATGTTCAAGGCCAAATTAGTTTTATCTTTTTTTTATAAGCGTCGGCTAGTATGACGCCAGTAGAAAGATAACTTCTGGCTAGTATGACGCCAATAGAAAGATTATTTCTGGCTAGAATAACGCCGACAGAAAGATACCTTCTGGCTAGTGTGACGCCGACAGAAAGATTATTTCTGACTAGTATGACGCCGACAGAAAGATACCTTCTGGCTAGTATGACGCCAATAGAAAGATTATTTCTGACTAATATGTCGATATAAATATTATTAGTATAAATCGATAGAAAGGTACTTTCCTACTAGCATAAGCCGATATAAATATATACTACTTTGACTGGTATAATCTTATAGTAGTATACATTCTGACTAAAATAGGTCAATTCCACCTAAAAATTTATAAGAAGATTATTAAAAGATCAATATAAAATATTATATTCAATAATTTAAGGAATAAAATACATGTTTTAAAATTCCAAGTCTACTAATACCAATTTAATAATTCACACTCACGCAAAATATTACATTTTTATTTTTGATATTTAATATTTCAGCAAAATGACTTTAAGGGCTACGGTCTGATGCGTAAATTATCTTTTTTTTTTATAATATCTCCTAAACTATTTGAGATATGAAATTACTTATCGGTACAAATATGTAGGTCTTTTCATAATACAAATATTTTAATTGAAGCATAGTTTTATAAAGCCAATAACTTTCAAGCTATAAGTAAATATATAAATATAAACTTTTCGAACACTAAAGGCCCGCAAAAGAAAATCTAAACTGAAATGTTGATGGATGTCGACGTCTCAAGGCCCCCCCTCGTCCCCCCAAACACTAAAATGCGGTCTTTCCAATGACGTCTGTCTGTGTTTCTGTTTAAACTTAAAATTAAGAGTAGTTTAATACAGGGCGAAAAGAGAAAAAATCGATTTTATCAAAATCGGCTGTAACGATTTTGATTAAAATTCGTATCTAAGTGTTGATTAAGATTATAAATAGACTGGCTATTTTCATTTTACCATGAAAATGAATTTTAGGGTACCTTACAGAAACAGAAACTCCCGTTTCTCTGCAACTATTTGAGATACAAAATAACTTATTGAAAACTGTAGTACTATTAAAAATAAAACCTTTTATATGAAATATATTTTTATAAAAGCAACAGTTTCTGAGATATTGGAAAATATATTAATACAATTTTGTGAGCTTTTGTTGTAAAGAGACACTACTTAAGTCTTAACGCAATAATTCTTCAATTCCATAGAGTAATTAAATATAAGTAAGTTTATAAAAGTTTATGCTGTTTTTCCTTAAACCTCTCGGGAGAAACGTTTGTACAACAATGATCTATATACATTTTAGACTCAATAGTCAATATTTAAGTTTTTTATTGGTCAAAATTTATAAATGAGGAATTTAATAGCAATGCGATGGCATGAAGAATTGCAACACCTAATAAAAAGTCGATAATTTTAACCGGAAGCTGAAATTTTAATACGAAGTATTGACCCTTGTGGACCCAACATTGATCTTTTTTATCGGTCCAAACATACAAATAAGGACATTAATTATTTAAAAACAAAATTATTAAATTTAAAACCGGTACAAAAAAAAGTTTTAAATTATTATAGTGCAATTTATTCTTGGGTTTACTAGTGTATATTATTTCTTTTCTCGTATATTACGAATTTTGAGTAAATATCTCCATTTACAAACAATAGAGTGAGAAAGTCCGTGCGGAGTTCCGTACCATTTATTTCTTTAGTTAGTAAAGTCAACCTTGCTGGTATTGGGATAAAGAACTTGCCTCAGGTTCAAACCCAGCTTGGGTCTACAGACTTTTCTTTGAACGATAAAAATTAGTAGCCCAACTTACTTTAGAAGAGAAATAACGTCATTGCTCCAATGTTAATTGAGGCATGTAAATTAACCTTGAACGGTATGTAGAAATACCTTTCTTGAAAAAATTGGTAGGCCCTTTCGCGCTTTCTCATAGAAATTTTAGTGTACTGCTGTAATAAGTTAGTTCAAAAAGTACACGTTAAATATCTCAAATGAATAAATAAATCATCTTTTGAGTAGATATCAAAATTTTGGTAAACTTACCTCACTTGCTAAATTTATCAAAATAAGACTCGTTTTACAAATCCAAAATTTTGTATTTTCTAAAGGTTTGGCAGAAGGGAGCGCGAGTAATTTTACAATTTTTATAGCATTACATATTTTGGCCAAAATAAATAAAATATTTCTCCAGTAGCAACATAGAGTTTACTTTTTTGCACATGCTAATATCAACAGATCTTTAATATCTGTCAAGGCTGGCTTGGAATGTTGGCAAAACATTATTTATTTATTTATGTTGCTACTGGGGAAATACTTTATTTATTCTTGTCAAAAAATTTCATTTCTATAAAAACTGTAAAAATACTTGCGCTCCCTTCTGCTACACCTTAAACATAAACATAATAATAGTACTGAATTGTATGTTGGTTCATTAAAACTTAAAAGCTCCGTGGGTCATACAGAGTCATGAATCGAGCCATAAGTTTCAACTGCTTAATCCAAGACGTCTTTCTTTCAATAATCTAAACTGCCGATGACGGGGAGATTGTGGTTCAAATCTCGGTCAAGATTTTTTTTCATAAATGGTTTTCCCCTCTCCCTCCTTTAAAATATGGCTATACTTCCTCTAAATTAAAACTTTTACATAATTAACCTATTTTTTTATCTTAGTATAACGTCTTTTAACCCGTTCTGGTTATTCGCCTATGTATGACGTGGTGATAAAAAAAAAAGCTGTGTGTACCCTTATAACACACCACGCCACGCCACTGCATGTATACAGGATATACCACGACATGTTGGATGAACAGAAAACGCGAAAACAATGAAAAAATTATATAAAGCTATGACCCATTTGACCTTGATTCCAGATTATAGTCACAAAAAGTTTATTATTATTATTATTAGCACCGCATCTTACTACCCGTTCGGGTTAAACGCACTTAAACTAATGTGTAATGGTAGGGTGATTGTTAGATGAAACGGAGGACCTACAGTTTAACGTGGAATCCGAACCACGGTGGAGGCCTGGCATTCCCCACATTCACAAGATGTCTTGTCTTGTCAAAAAATTTCATTTCTATAAAAACTGTAAAAATACTTGCGCTCCCTTCTGCTACACCTTAAACATAAACATAATAATAGTACCGAATTGTATGTTGGTTCATTAAAACCTAAAAGGTCCGTGGGTTATAGAGAGTCATAAATCGAGCCATAAGTTTCACTTGCTTAACCCAAGACGTCTTTCTTTCAATAAGCTAAACTGCCGATGACGGGGAGATTGTGATTCAAATCTCGGTCAAGCTTTTTTTTTTCATAAATGGTTTTCCCCTCTCCCTCCATTAAAATATCGCCATACTTCCTCTTAATTAAAACTTTTACATAATTAACCCATTTTTTTTATCTTAGCATCACGTCTTTCTACCAATGAAAAAATTATATAAACATATGACCCATTTGACCTTGATTCCAAATTATAGTCACAAAAAGTTTATTATTATTATTAGCACCGCGTCTTACTACCAGTTCGGGTTATACCCACGCTAATGTGTAGTGGTAGGGTGATTGTGAGATGAAATAAAGAACCTGCTGTTTAACATAGAATCCGAACCACGGTGGAGGCCTGGAATTCCCCACATTCACAAGTTGTGATTAATACACGTATTGTTAGAGGTGAAGGAAGGGTTTGGTAATCAGATAAATCTATGCCGGGACCGAGGATTGAACCCCGGCTGCCAGCATAGAAGTCAGACACCTTACCCCTAGACCGCCAGGTCACCACACATAAGGTGTAGTTCAACAGTGGAAAGATTAGCCAGTTCTAATGTATCGTTTGCCCAGGGGGCACCAAAATGTACTAGTAGTACCTCCTTTCCATGGAGGCTCTTTCCATGTACCGATGAGATGAGGTGATGGTGATAGTGAGTATGAGGGTGATAGTGAGTATGAGGCTGACAGTGAGTGTAAGGGTGTGGAACCAGTGGAAACACTTAAACCTAACCAACCAAACCCAGTTGACCATTAGTATTTCTTTCGGGTAAAATCTACCCGAAGTACCAGTCGGAAATCGAACCTGGAACATCTAGACTCACATCCAGGTGTATTGACCACTACACCACGAGGCCAGTTAATAGGAATGCCAATGTTAAATGCCATCTGTTATCTGTGAAGTAACTTTGAAAAAACGAGTTAAATTGGTCAAATGGGGCACTGTGCCTCCTTCGGTTGATAGGTAGTTGTAAGTGCCGACGATTGACGTGAGGTTTCAATAGTTCATTAAACGTAATTAATTAATAATAATAATTAGCACCGCGTCTTACTACCCGTTCGGGTTATACGCTTTAAGTACTAATTACTTTAATAGATTAGGAATTGGGAAGGTTGAATTAGAGGAAGTGAACCCGCATTTGCGTGGAGGGAGAGAGGAAAACCATTTAGGAAAAACCACCCCCAGTTCACCCGACCGAGATTCGAACCTCGATCTCCCCGTCCTCAGCAGTCAAGCTCAACACGACAAGCGCGTTAGCCAACTTCGCCACCGAGGCGGGTCGTAATTAATTGTTTTTATATATAATTTATATTAATTTTCGATGTGTAATGCACACTTAGTGATAAAATGGGTCTTAAGGCGTTACTTTCGCAGTATACTGGGTTCCCAATGACGGGTGTATCAGGGTTCAAATCCTGTTTGAGTGTACTGGAAATTATTTATCTCCCCTGTCCATCCATGCAACTTTGGGTATATTTCTTCTGAATTATACCTATCTCGTCCCTATACAATTAGTGAACGGGCTGTAGGACTCAATTCAGAGAAATTAGGTTTAAGAACTGACACAACACTCATTCCCCCTGCCATATTTCCGTGCCATGTCAGAAATTTAACTCAAGACTCCCTCCCAGTTTAGTAGACGTTTTGTGCTCCAAACTAAACTTAGGTTTCATATATATATATATTACACTCAATACTACTCATTAGCTATTTAATTTATATGTATATCACACTCGATACCAGTCATTAGCTACTTAATTTATACATAATACACTTAGTACCAGTCATTAGCTACTTAATTTATACATAATACACTTATTACTAGTCATTAGCTACTTAATCTTTCCCATGCACTGCACTTTACTATCCGTCCGGGATATCCTTATTTTTACTCTAATTGAGGAGGGCTGAGGAAGGTACAATTTAAAGGAAGTTCACTCACATTTGTTTGGAGGGGAAGTAGGAAACTAACGAAGGAAAAACAACCCATTATCCCCGAACTGGATTCAAACCTCGTCCTCTCAGTTAGCGGTATTTCACAACAAATATTAGAATCCGTGATTAGGGGTGACTGCGTAGATGATTTAACCGAATAAAATAATATATATATATATATTTAGAGGAAATATAAGAAGAAGATGCACTGTCATTAGTCTAGAAAGACGATGGAAGCTGAAATGTTGAAGAAACATCCAACCGGGTCATTCGAGTCACACGTTCTACCAGCTCGCCTAAAATTACAGGAAGGTGTCTTCCAATGTGTGTGGCAATGTGTCTCTAATGTTGTTGCTACCCTTGAGACTAGCCCCCCCCCCCACCCTCCTTTCCATTTCCTCACCCCTTTCACCCTCTACCCCACCTTATCTTTTTTTTTAACTAACTCAGGAGGGGAGGGGAAAAAAAACTCTTGTTTTGCGGTTTTCGCAGTTTTTGGGTTTTCTGGTTGTACCGTTCGCGTCTGTGTGTGTTATAAAACAAGAGAAGGGAAGATAGAGAGAGAGAAACGGTTCGTTTGGAAGGAAGAGCGTAGAAGAGAGAGAGAGATAGTGTGATGGTGAATTGGTTAAGTTTGCAGCAGCTGCCGTCATGAGCGCTGATGTAGCATGCGATGTATCCGCCAGACGTTCGAGAAAGGTTGACGGTGTCGGTTCTATTTTACTCTCTCGCGTGACGTATTCGTCCGTCGCTTTATTAAATTTTTGTTCTCTTATTATTTAATGAACAGTCGGAAATCGTGTATATTAATTGGTGTTTTTTTTTTAATCGCGTTACCGGTGGATTAAAATCTTATTCGTGTATTTTGTGAGCTGAAGTGAAAAACGGGTGTTGGAATCGCGTGAGGGGTTAACAACAAAACATTGTTGGACATTCAATGTCGCGTGTTGTCGGTTAGCAGTGATAGAACCTTGAATTATTGAGGTTAATTGGTCAAATGAGGCACGGCGCCTCCTTCGGGTGATTGGGACCTGTCGTAGTCAATGATACACGCGAACTTTCACCTACTCAACAAAGGTAATTAATTGTTTTTTATATACAAATTTTACTTTTAGATGTGTGATGCACGTTTAAGTAGTTTATATATTTTTTATTTAGTATTTTAGCACCACGTCTTACTGCCCGTTCGGTTACATGCCTATGTTCTAATGAGTTTGGGATTAGGATTATTATTAGCACCGCGTCTTACTACCCGTTCGGGTTACACGCACTTACGCTAATGTGTAATGGTAGGGTGATTGTGAGATGAAATGAAGGACCTACAGTTTAACGTGGAATCCGAACCACGGTGGAGGCCTGGCATTCCTCACATTCACAAGATGTCTTGTCAGAGGTGAAGGAAGGGTTTGGTAATCAGATAAATCTATGCCGGGACCGAGGATTTAACCCCGGCCGCCAGCATAGAAGTCTGACATCTTACCCCTAGACCGCCAGGTCACCGTTAGGGATTAGGAAGGCTTAATTTAGAGGAGATTTATCATCATTTGCGTGGAGAGAGGATGGAAAACGATTTAGGAAATCCACCCTAAGTGTATCTGACTGGTATCGAACCCCGATATAACCGCCTTCGGCAGTCTAGTTTCACGCGAGAGCAGCGCGTTAGACCATGCGGTTATCCAAGCGGGTCATTTAACCATATTTCTTTATCTCTCACGGAACTGATATATTTTTTATTTTGTTTTTGTGTGTGTAAGGGGGGAGAGGGCACCGTGAAAAAGTAAGAATCTTAATAAATTGTACCCGCGTTTGCGAAACGGGAGCGTGGGAAACTGTGTAATAAAAACCACCCTTAGTGCACACGGAAGGGATTCCCAAACCCTAATATAATCCCTCGCCCCACCCCTTCCCCGACACACCACACAAGGTGTGACTGATACCTTAACCCACGTGGTCACTGGTATACTACACTTTATTTATTTTTATCTTGTCTTTAATATGCCCTTTTTTTTTCTTCTTCTAGGACAATAGATAGACCTTACATTTTTATTTAGTATTTGAATAATATTTTACAAAACATTTATTGATTAGTTATTAAATATTTTGAATCAAAATACGCCCACAAAAATAACGTGATGTGTTTCAAACCCTCTTCGGTGTTCGCATGGTCTTAGGCGCTAGACTCGCAATATAGACTTGCAATCACGGGTAGATTTAGGATTCGATCCCAGTTGGGTTTATTGAGGATGGTTTTCCCCTAATGGTATCTCTCTCTATGCTAATGTGGTTACACTTCTTCTAAATTTAACCTTCCTCATCTATAGCATGGTACATAGGCGTATAACCTGAATTGGTAGTAAAACGCGGCGCTTAAAATAATATTTTATCAACTTATTGTTTATTTTTTCAATAGGGGCATTTAATTCTACTTCAAATGTATTAGTCTAGTCAATTAACTAAGTCAACATTTAGAATCAATCAAGTTACTAGAGTTTAACATTCCACAAAAACAACATTTCTGGAAATTAAATTTACTGGCTTTCAGGTCAAATTCCACACCAACATTAAAAAAAATATACTATGACTTATAAAATAGAAAATAGGGCCATGGTGTAATCAAACTAGAATTGAACCAAGGATTCTTCACTTGAAGTTAACATTTTAATAACCAAAGCACAAAAAAAACATTTTTAGCATAACCAGAGGGACAGACACAAATTATTTGACATGGCGTATGAATAAGAGAAAGTAGATCTCTCAACTTTTCGGTCAGGATAAGGGTTCTCTTATAAAAAGTTGCTTTACCTGTGGATGTACTAGTTTTTTACTTTTTTTGCCTCCGCGTCTTAGTACCCCTTCGGCATATACGCTCATGTATTAATTACGCTAATGTGCTAGCGATAGGGAAGGTTTAACTTAGAATAAGTGTGTTTACATTTGAGTGGAGAGAAAGGGATAGTGTACACCCGACTGGGATCGAACTTCGATCTCCCCGTCATCGCAATTCAAGTCTATTGTGAGAGTAGCACCTTAAACCATATGGCCACCGAAGTGGGTTGGATGTGATAATTATATTTTAAAAGAACCCATTACAGTTTTTTTTTTCTTTCAGAAGAAACTGGCTGGCATTTTAGTCTAGTAGTCCCGGGTTCGATTTCCAGTGGTAGCTTAGTTATTCTCAGGGGGTGACCTGGTGGTCTAGGGGTACAGTGTCGGACTTTTGTGCTGGGGTCCGGGGTTCAATCCTCGGTCCCGGCACAGATTTATCTGATCACCAAACCCTTCCTTCACCTCTGACAAGACACCTTGTGAATGTGGGGAATGCCAGGCCTCCACCGTGGTTCGGATTCCACGTTAAGCTGTAGGTCCTCCATTTCATCTCACAATCACCCTACCATTACACTTTAGCGTAAGTGCGAACAACCTGAACGGGTAGTAAGACGCGGTGTTAATAATAACAACCCTCAGGGAAGTTGTTCCTAACGTTGCCCTGGTCTGGCTAACTAGACTTGAGTTAGGTGACCTCTACTCACTACATAATAATAATAATAATAATCAATAATCATCGTGACGAAGTAATCGCACCTGCATGGTGCCCCAACCTCAAGCTATTCCTTCTACCAGTAGAATTGGAATGTCTTAGTCGACAAACTATGCTGACATACACTTTTTCTCCTAAGAATAACGTAATGGTGTACGATAAGGCTAGATGCCTCACGCTGTGCTGGTAGCCCCATTTGACCGAGCTCCGTCGAGTAGAGCGTCAATATTCCTGTGCGTCACTGACCGTTTAGTTGGAAGAGAATCTCAACTCTGTGATACAGTCGGTTATAAATCGTAAACTTACACCAAAACTATTGCACGTGGATCATTTCTGATTAAACATTAATGAAGATATTTTTAGTACCGCGTCTTACTAACCGTTCGGGTTATACACACTTACGCTAATGTGTAGTGTGATTGTGAGATGAAACGTCGGACCTACAGTTTAACGTGGGATCCGAACCACGGTGGGCGCCTGGCATTCCACACATTCAAAAGTTGTGATTAATACACGTCTGGTCAGAGGTGAAGGAAGGGTTAAACATTGTTGAAAATAATAAATTATATTTGGATAAAAACTGCATTGAAAAGGCCGTTTTTTTGTTGTTGAGCATTTTAGATTGGCCACACAGATAAGCACTGTTCACAAATCTTCATTCCGTCATATTAAGGCCATACCAGGGGCGGTGGAGTGACGGGGGAAGGGGGGGAGATTGCCCCCCTCTTGACATGTGCTATAATAATATTTAGCACCGCGTCTTTACTACCCGTTCGGGTTATACGCTTTAAGTACTAATTACTTTAATGAATTAGGAATTGGGAAGGTTGAATTAGAGGAAGTGAACCTGCATTTGCGTTAAGGGAGAGTGGAAAACCATTAAGGAAAAATCACCTCCAGTTCACCCGACCGAGATTCGAACCTCGATCTCTCCGTCCTCAGCAGTCGAGCTCAACCCGACAAGCGCGTTGGCCAACTACGCCACCGAGACGGGTGACATGTGCTATAAAGATCGCAGTTTTACCTTTTGTGAAGAAAACAAATTATAGTTAAATTGTCTTTAAACCAAAGCTATGCCAATTCGAATGAAGCCATAGCTGAATCATTGTCGTTTTAATTACGCGCTGATGCCAAAGTTGGTGCGTGCTCAGTGCATAACGCTACAGCGAAACTTTTATCGTACCAAAATCATAGTGATTGAGCATGCGGCAATCCGAGTGTGGTACCATTTTATTATGTGTGATTTTGTGTTGGTTAACTTAGTTTTTAACATAGAGCGAATAGAAAACTACGAAGTATGTGTGTTAGAATATCTTCCGCTTGAGGTGAGCATTAGAATTATTTCCATACAGATATACTCCATTCACGTTAGGAATTAATCTTTGAAAGGTCAGTTTTCCTACCAATATCCTAGGGTTAGGATTATTATTATTATTATTAGCACCGCGTCTTACTACCCGTTCGGTTTATACGCACTTACGCTAATGTGTAATGGTAGGGTGATTGTGAGATGAAATGGAGGAACTACAATTTAACGTGGAATCCGAACCACGGTGGAGGCCTGGCATTCCCCACATTCACAATATGTCTTGTCAGAGGTGAAGGAAGGGTTTGGTAATCAGATAAATTTGTGCCGGGACCGAGGATCTAACCCCGGCCGCCAGCACAGAAGTCTTGACACCTTACCCCTAGACCACCAGGTCACCTAGGGTTAGGAAAAAGGCCTTTCAGAAAACAATTCCTACGATTTATATTAAGCTTGTCGGTGACCTTGTGGTCTAGAGGTAAGGTGTCAGACTTCTATGCCGGCGGCTTGTGTTCAATCCTCGGTCCCGGCAAAGATTTATCTGACTACCAAACCCTTCCTTCACCTCTGACAAGAC
>CABEEJ010001057.1:160777-180446 GCA_901482245.1 Timema douglasi | reverse complement strand
CAAAAAAAAAAAAAAAGGAATCACCCCTCCCTCCTTCCCCCCAGATCATCAAGTTACTATTTAACGGATTGGGGTTTCCATTATAACAAAAAAAATGTTATTGTTAAACTACGATCTATATTTTATATGCAACTAAAGAATTAATGTGAACAAAATCATTATTAAATTGGATAAAACAATATGTAAAAGTCAAAATCTTACACTTACCCCTTTTTTCATAGATTCAGATTAAATATTTGAGATTTGTTAGTTTATTTTAGTTTTATTGATTAATAAATATCGCTTTCACTTGCCAACTTTTAAATTTGCTATACTAACTTTTTGATTATAATAGGGAAAAGGTTTTATTCAATACATGAAACAAATTGTGTCCATATATATATGTATATTTTAAATTTCATGATTAAATTATAAATACATGAATATAAAATTAAAGAAACAGAGCAAGCTTGCCTTGTCTCATTGAAAGTTTTTATACATTTCAACCAATAATATTATTTTATTTTATTCCTTACTGTCAATACCAATAAGTGCTTTATTTAAAATACAATATCAATACTGAATATTAGCACCACAATATCACTAACACAATACATATTATTATTACCATTAAGTACAATTTAAAATTTCTCATGATATGAAACATTACAAACCAAACTATAAGATTATTTTGTGGCAGATTAGTGGGATGGTTTTAATTAGAAGGCACAGAATTCCTGGCTAGAGATCCAGAGGTCCCGCTTCCAAAAATTTTCTGTGAAGGAGTGGGTCTGAAATGGGGCAAACTCTACCTCGTGAGGCCAAATGAGAAGTTACTTGAATAAATAACTAGCAGCTTCAGTTTAGAAAATTGAAATTAAAAACTGGCAGCCTCGTTGTGCTGACCACATGACATCCTCTATTCGTAAATGTTGGTACTATTATCACTAATGGCGGTGGTCGCTAAATCGGTATATCACGCTTGCCGACTCACACCATGAAGGGTTTTATTTTAATTGATGTAGAAATTGTTTGGCTAGAACACTAAAAACACATTTTAAGGGCAATCTCTCACTGCCATGGACAGGTTCTGAATAATTGTATTATGTTATCCCTCCCTCCTCGTTAAAACCAAAACAAAACTATTAAATACTTAAAGCATCTGTGAGGTGTGCAAGACCGTAACTTCTAATTATAAAAGAAATATCACAAATAGATTTCAGGGGCCAAAGTAAGAAACTGTAAAGGAAATTCACAGGTAAGATTCTTAGGTTATTCATAAGATTATTTGCTCACTAACGAATGTCCGATGGCTGGTTACCTGAAATATTAGCTCCATGATTATGCTCGTCAAACCAAAACACTTATCAATGTGTGGTTTTCTAAATTCTTCACTTGACAAATGGCAAAATTGGATTCAGTTTGATAGATTTCATTATTTTAAAATAATTTTTAAATTTGGTTGTATTTTTTTTTAATACAACAAAACAATTTCTCTGATCTCAATTGCACCGTTTCTCCAAGTAAAATATATAAAACATGTTCATGTGATGTCTGATTTGAGCCATGTTACCTATATTAGTTAAGTGTTATCCTTAGGGGAGACGGGGTTTTTAAAACCTGTTACCTTAGTTCAGTAGATGAATCAAACTTTAAAAATGGGCAAAGTGCAAAGGTTTAAAAATTATGTTCAAATATACTATGTTTTTAATTATGTATTTATTATAGGTTTAAAAATATTTTCTCTGAAAACTTTATTATATACATTTTAAAAAATGGAGCTGTCTTGTTTGCATATTGTTGAAACACCCTCTTAAAAATGGCTTAACCCTCCTAGTGTCACGCATATTCCAGAATTCACACACAAAGAATTTCAGTGGCCTGTTAGGTTTTGTGCGCGAAGAGTGCTACAGCTATATCCTCATTTTTGAAAGGGTTTGCAAGAAAATTCACTAAACCTTTATTTATTAATCAATTATTTTGATTTTTTATTATTTTAATCTGTATGTAATGTTCTTTAATAATAATAATAATAATAAATTAAGGCAGTTTAATTAAAATTATTTAATTTTTCAATTTCGAATTTAATATTAATTGCTTTGAATTGTTAATTTTTTTCAAAACTAATACTAATTAACATATTTAAAAAAATATTTTATATACATTTCAATATTATTTTGTTGTAGTGCATTTAGTTTTATACAAGAAAAAAAGTTTTGAATATATATGATTATAAATAGTAAACACAGGAATTTTTATTTGATATCTTACATTAAATATTTTTGAGCCGTTTTTGCTTACTTTACAGCAAGATTTATTATATTGCTTACCTCATGAATAAATATTTAGGCCTACACATAATGAATGCGTATTTCAAAAAATCTTTAATAATGAATAATTTCATATTAAAAAAAAATTATATAAATTTATAAAGTCATTGCCTATTTATTTACATTGGTAAATAAATCTTTTCATTTACATGACATAACATGAAAATCTAAATAGTATATGTTTCTAAACTCAGAACAATTTAACCCGTACATTTGAAAACTGTTTACAAAACTATTTACAACAGTATGAATGTGAGCCACACTTATGTTTTTCCATGCGGGTCGTACGTAAAATGGCGTTGCACTTAGCATATTGAATATGCGACCCTCACATTGTAAATGTACTAAACTCCCAATTCCAATAACAACTATTTACAGTTGATTTTAGTTGCCAACCTTAAATAAAATAAATGAGGGAAATGTTCTCTTTCCAGTGATATATGACACTACTATATTATCTGTCAGATAAAGCAAGAACTAGCTCAAATCTGGAGAGCCGTCCTCATAGCTCATGGCACTTCTAATGGTAGTAGGCGGAGCCAATCAGATCGGCTCGTGGCACTTCTAATGGTAGTAGGCGGAGCCAATCAGATCGGCTCGTGGCACTTCTAATGGTAGTAGGCAGAGCCAATCAGATCGGCTCGTGCGTGGCACTAAAAGGATTAAGGAACTAGATTACTATAAAAAAAACACAAACATTTATCAAATACCTGAGCTGTCAAATACTTTGTTTGAATACCTTATGTCTCTAATTGTTTCATTTCATGTTTTTTAAAATATATTATGAAATTTTTTTAATCCCTTTTATTCACTACTTCTTTAATATTATACAACCTGATTAAGTAAAAAACCAGGCTTAACTAGCATAGATAAAGACATTTAGTGGGTGTAAATTAGTGTTACATGTAGTTAAACATGCAGCATAAACCTAAACAATGACTGTGAGAGAGACTAGGACACTGGAGGTCATTGTAGCAGTCACCAGGAGAAACAGAATTACATGAGATAGTAGAGGAAGCAAGACTGAGATGGTATGAGCATGTAATGAGAATGTTGGAGTATATGAGATAGTAGAGGAAACAAGGGTGAGATTGGTATGGACATGTGATGAGGATGTTGGAGTACATGAGATAGTAGAGGAAACAAGGGTGAGATGGTATGGACATGTGATGAGGATGGAAAGGAAATAATTGATCGAGGTAGAGTATTTAGGAAAAATACCCCAAGGGAGACCAAGAAAGAGAAATGATGAGCTGATAATAGAAAGTTGTCTGAGTGAGAGGAGAAGAATGGTGGAAAGACCGAGGAAGATTTTCGCATTTTACTAAACGACCCGGCCACGGCCTGGAAAGTTTCATATGATGATAAAACTTGTTATAAATGTTTTAGGTGATCTCCTAGTTCTCCAGCATAAAAATTAGGCTAATTAAGTAAACAATAATGTCAATGTCAATAAGTGACAACCATTTTGATTGCACTATTAGTAAATTATTGTCATTTATATTCAGTGCTGGATTCATAGGAGTAGCCAAGTGCGGTAAATTTTGTAAAAAATAATAATAATTAATATTTAAAAATTTAACATCTTTGTTATTTAAGGTGTATATCCATGCGCCAACACTGTTTTATTAATGGAAAATTGATTAGTGTGTAAGAGATTTTTTTTTTGCTTGGAAAAGTCAAACAAGAAGTTTTATTGTATTTTTTTTAAATATTACTTTTGGTGACCTACCAATTGATATGAATATTGTTTTACTTTCATAAAAAGGTATTTTCTATGAACATAAATTGTATTAAAGATATTATTAATGCATTGCCAATTGCTACGAATCTGTATTATTTTATGCTATAATCTATTAAAAACTATTTTTAACGTAATATAATAAACATTTAAAAAAATCAACATGGTAAATGAATTTTATTTTATTTCAACACATTTGAAGGCCATGTATGTCAGGGTGGGGGGGGTTAGATCACCATTTAAACTAAAGATTATTGAAATAAAAGCCAGCAGCTGAAGAGTAGAAGAACAATGAAAAATTATGTTTAAATTTTTTAAATTTATACTTTTAAGTCCCTTATCACTATCATTCATTTACAACTTCTCTGTATTGTGTTAAGTCTATAGTTTACATAAGAAGGGATTTTTGAGTTGGGGGAAAGAGGGGGGGGGGGGAATACACAAGATATGTGTAGCCCCTAGGCGGAAAATATATAAATCTGCCACTGTTTATATTAAAGTTTGAGTTTATCAGTTTCTGTGTTTAAATGCATCATCTTAACCTTTACTTGACAAATAGTTGGCCAGGTGATTTGTGTGCTATTTCAAACACAACTTTTCATAATTATTGTACCAAACACACTCTGGAATACACTTTTCAACAGCAGAGAAAGATACAATTAGAGAAAAATGTACAACACAGCGCATAAGTTCTATCCAAAATGAATGTTTTTGCGGGACAGGTGACCCTACCCCTAACTCTCCTAGTAACGCTTATGATGCCCAATTTGTTTTTGTTTTCTGACACAATCTTTCCTATGGTTCTTTAGGTCTGGTTGTTATTAGAACAATACTTAGCACCAGAGGATCAATGAAATGACTAAGCATGTTTGAGAAACCTTACCAAGAAACTTTTTATAAAACAATGGTAACTTTTATTCTATACATAACTTCTCTCTCTTTCAGCTGCTAGGAAAGATTAAATGTCATCACAAGTTTGTTTGGTGAATCAAAGAGTATGTTGAGCATGTCACAGAATCACACGTCTGCGAGAAGTCTCTTGTCGGTCGGATAACTCTTGTGCTGGACCCTGGATAGCGCCCACTTGGGTACTTGGTTGAGCTTGGCGCAACAATTCTTGAGACTCGTCTTGCCTTGATTCTTGCTGTAGATGTTCAGGTAGATACCTAATACCACGATAAGACCCGACCACACATATCTGAACAAAAAAACAAATGTGTGAACATCTCAGAATCATTTTAAAGGGATAAAAATGTAGTCCTTGACCAATGTGATAAAATGCTGTGATTCACAAACATCTACATAATATATGTAAGCCATGCGGTGCCTATCTGTCTGTCCTTCCAGGGCTCTTTTCCTCGCTTCTCGATGTATCCTAGAGAGATGAAATCTGGTAGGGACTAGGGAAGCTAACGAGCATACATAGCATATTTGTGAGAGAGAAAAATCAAAAAAATTGAAAGATACAAGATGGCGGATTTAAGAAAACGGACTCAGCACACAAAGTTTATTCCGTACAACTCAATAACCTGATAAAACCATGGTCACAAACTATATTACCTCTTGTTACTAAAATATAAAACTATACCCTGATTTTGGTTGGAAGAACAGTAGAGAAAATTCAAACATATTAGTTTGCGGCCAACATCGATAATATTTTATCATATTATTAGTGTTATTTTATAGGTGTTGATGATATCTATCAAAAGTGACAGTTGGAGATAGCATGACTTGATGTATGAATATATTAAAATTGTTTTAGTAACTTTAGTAACTAACTTCTACTGTTCTTCCTACCAAAATCATACTATAGGTAAAAACATGGAACAGAGGTTGTGTAAAATCAAAAACTGTGTTCAATATAGATAGAACTGGCACCCAGTTTATAATAATATCCTCAAAATTACTGAAATTTTAGGAACTCATTGGGCGTGGTTGGTTGAATCATTCGCTGTATTATGAATCAGTGTCCGAATATTGAATTATATAATTTTTTAGAGCAAAATAAATTGTTTAGTTCAATTTAGTTTTCAAAGCCATTAAATTTAAAATAAGCCACACTATCATAATATAAATAATGGTGTTCTGTATGAAAATAATCAAAACAATAGAGCTTTATAGCTCTTCATTGTTTTGATTGTTTTCATACAGAACAAACTAGCTATCATTTTTGTTTTGGAATAAATAGACATATATTAATACAATTCCTGCACCAAAACTACTGTCAAGGTGAGAAGCCTGGATACTGTGCTCAACTCCGATAAGGGAAATGCTGGATAGTTTGTTTTGAAGGCTTTTGTGGCTGGGGTTTGAAATAAAACTAATGTTATTGTAATTGAGCTGCTTTGGAGAAATAATGACTTTCGATGTTTTGGCTAAAGTTACAGCAGTTATCTGGGCTGAGAGATGAAATAAGATGTGTGGACAAGAATCAGAAGTTTGGGTGGAATTACCAGTCAAGTCTATAAATAAACTTCAAATTCTCATCCACACAACTTATCTAATCCCTCATCCAGATTATGGCTGTTGTAACTACAGGCAAAAGTCAGAAGTTATTATTTTACTATTTCTTCAACACAACTTAAGCCAAAAAATATTAGTTTTAATTTATTCATTTCATCTCTTCATTCCAATTTGACATTTTACCTCGTTTTCTCGAATATGGGTTTGTTTCGGCCACTGGCTTACTAGGCCTGTTGTGGCCTACATATGAGTAGCGAGACTGCCGCTTGGTGGTAACCTTCCCTAACCAAGGCTATGACTTTGCTCATCGTAACCAACTCTCTCACACACAGCCCACCCAGCTGCGAGCCAAAGCCAGACCCTGTTCAAAGCTTGTTGACCAGTCTCCTGACTCTCGTCTGCACCTGACCTGGTTTCCACTGGGGTTCAACCCAACCTCCACCAGGCTACCCGGATCCCAGGGTACACCACTTGGCGGTGAGATCAAGATTGAGAAGGAGAGGATAAGTTGCACCCACCCATGTATTGCAAAAAATAATAATAATAAAAAAATATATATATTTATTTATATTTATTTTTTATTATTTTTATTATTTTTTATTATTTTTATTATCATTATTTTCTTATCTATTATTATTTTTATCATCAGCATCATCAGTTTTCTATAAATATTAACATTAATCAAGGAATTTATCTTTGCTCCCAAAAACAGTTGGTACAATGTGTTTCTAACAGTTTCTTTTAAAAAATTTAAAATGGAGTAATCCATTGTTTGTGTACTATGTACTTTCTTCTTCTTTGTGTTTGATAAAGGCAACAATGCCGAAATATAATGATATTTGTGTTAAAATGTGTGTGTGACTACTTCTACTATAGAAGACAGAAGAAAGGAAAGGAAGAAGATGTCACCTTTGTGCATTGGACTCTTCCCACATTTTTCCTCTTTCCCTAGGTGGGCTTTCTTCATCAAATTTACTCTTAATAGTTTATTTTTCCTTTTTCTTTAGTTTTATCACTTTCCTTTATTATAAAATTGTAAGTACTTCAGAAAGTAAAATATTTTGTAAACATGATTGAGGAGAAAGTTGGAAGTAGAGAGGATTTAATGAGTAGAGAAAGTTGTTCTTTAGGTGTGTAAGAGACCTGCTATGAAGAAGAGAAGTCCCCTTGAAGTGTAAGGAAGTATTGAAGCCAGTGTTGCATATGTGCAGCAGAAACATAAACATTGAATGTAAGAGAGACTAGGAAAGTGGGGGGCCATGGGAATGAAGTTTGTGAGAAGCATGTTAGCTTTCATGAGGAGAAACAAGATTAGGAATGAAGTTATCCAGGAAGGAGTTGGGGTACAGGGAGTACATGAGATAGCAGAGGAAGCAAGACTGAGATGGTATGGGCATATAATGAAGATGGAAATCAAGAGGATGCCAAAAAAATGTTGGAAATGATGTAGGAAAAAAGACCATAAAGGAAGCCAAGAAAGAGATGGGAGAAGCATTAAGTGTTCAAGTGAAAGGAGAGTAATGAAAGGAATTAAAGGAGGAAGAATGGTGGAAAGATAGAGGAAGATGGAGGAAGATGGAGGTATTTTACTAAATTGACCCGGCCACAGGCTGAAAACAGTTGATGATGATAATGATGATCTCTTCATTCATTAGATTAACTTTAAAATAATCTTGTAAGCCTCTGTTGCAGTCAAGATTGTCATGCCTTAGACACTTAGACTCTATAGTTTGAATCTTGATGCGTCCAAATTTAGTTTTTATGTGCTGCTAAAACATGTGAGTTCAGTAACCTACAATTCACTATTATACTTAGCACCGCGTATTACTACCCATTCGGGTTAGACGCTTAAGTACTAATTACGTTAATAGATTAGGAGTTGGGATGATTGAATATAGAGGAAGTGAACCCGCATTTACGTGGAGGGAAAGTGGAAAACCATTTAGGAAGAACCACCCCCAGTTCACCCGAGCAAGATTTGAACCTCAATCTCCCCGTTATCCGCAGTCTAGCTCAACACGAAATTAGTGCATTAGCTAACTATGCCACCGAGGTGGGTCCATACAATTCATGACAACGAGATCAAGCTTTGAACTCATGTTGGGTGTCCTGAGGTTATTATTTCCCTAAATAGTTTCCCACTTTACCTTTAAGCAAATGCAGATACACTTCCTCTATATTCAATCTTCTTCATCCCTAACACATTACAGTACATAAGTGTCTAGCTCGAAGAGATAGTGACGAGCACTGACAAAAAAAAAAATCATATAATTTCCCAATGTGCACAATGATTGATCGATGTCGCGAGTTCCAATCCACCACATCGGGCAAAACTTACTGGAATGTAAACGGCTTGGAGAAGAATATAAAAGAGATGACAATTGTGACTGCCTTGCGGCAAGTGGTGACTGTCGCTGCTGCAAGGGCCCCACAAGTCCGCACCAGAGTCAGCACAATTTGGATACCCAGGTAGCCGGACAGTGAGAACAACAGACCGTAGCCGTACGTTTCCTTCGGGTGCTGTGAACAAACATTGTCATCAGTAGATTCTTTAGCTTCAAAATAAATATTTTCATCTTACAATACAGTCTCTATAGGTCAACGCAAATATATTTCCAATGCACGTCCTTTTTACATAGAATAGAAGAAAAACAATGATAACGAGTAAATAAACTAAAAGCACTTGATAGTTGTTGTTTTTTCCAAATTCTAATAATATGTACACTCAGTTTACCATAAAAGGTAGCTAGCTTAGTTTGCTTGTTTCCACTATGAAATAGCTAAAAGGACATAGTCATAGTATAATCAGTCAAGGTAAGACTGCTACCTTGCTTCGTTCCTTTATGGTGCAGCTTATATGATAGAGTCATACTGTAATCAGTCAGAGTAAGACTGCTACCTTGCTTGGTTCCAATATGGCGCGGCTTACATGATAGGGTCATAGTAAACTGAGTGTACATAATTTTATATTTACCAAATTATTTTTGTGTTATGTAATTTAAAAATATGCATTAAGTACCATTTACACTTAAAACATGCAGGCTAATTGAATTGCACATGACTTATCAAATTAGAATGAAATATTACAAGCAATTTTACAGTTAACAAAAGATATTCAAACGCCGATTCAGTACCGAAAGTATTTCACATACTCGACTCGAGTTCTATTCGATTTGAAAAATAGAAAAACATTGCCAACCTTGGAACAAAATAATATGCCCTTGACTAGATCACCAGAAACCAGCATGATGACAAACAGGTACACGAACCCAATGGAATACGAGTAGAGGACGACCTCTGTGTTTGTGGCCTTGTACGTTTTCATGGATTTCTCCTGGAGGTTCCCGATGACAGCGTCGCACAGGAGCGCACAAGATATCATCATCACACCTGTAACAGGAATGGAGATATCGGACTGACAACTCATCACAGCACATGCAGTGACAGTGATATAACTATTGTGACACAACATACATTGTAATTATCCATGTCAGTATAGAGAAACTAGTGATGGGTCGATTTGAATGCTGGTTATATTATTTTTGTTCTCAACTCTTGGTTATAAATTCTACATAATATCAAGAATAAATTTTAAGACATTAAAACTGTGGTACGTATTCTTACAGGTGCAAGCGAATGATTTCAGGGGTTACGTGATGTTCCGGTGAATGTTATTAATAATCAAATATTTGTTGATAATAGTAAGTCTGATGAACAAATGAATGCACATTTTGATGAGATGCCATGGGCTTTTATAATCCTTTCTTTAACTCTGCCATGGCTTTGTTTAGCTTACGAGATAAGGTTTGTTAGAGTAAATAATGACCACTTACACTCCACAAGGAACGCTGGTTAGGCCATGGCCCCAAAAGGGGTATGCAATCCACCAAAGTTCAGGAAACACTGGTTTACAGCATGCTTAACAAAGTAGTCGGAGTTGGGAGGTAATATAACCGCTCTAGCGTGGAAATGGGGGTCTATTGTTTGTGAATATCATTTATAATATTTTAATTTTTCTTTGATTTTAGTGCAGCACATCTTACAACCCGGTTGCAACATATTCACGCTTATTGGTTAGGAACAAAAATATAGAATTTAAAATAAATGTACATGCATTATTAGTGTGGAGGGAGAGGGGGTAACTATTTAAGTTAGGAGATAAAAAAAACCTCCGTACACCAGACCAGGATTCAATCACTGAACTCCCTGTCATCGACAGTCTATTCCAGCGGTCGGAAAATAATTTTGTTTGCAGGCTGTATGACTACATCAAAAAATGTTGCGGGCTACCTGTATTACAAACAGTTTGTAGAGCCCAATTTCTACCTTTTTACCCAAATATGCAAGGAGCTGTTTAATGAGTTTTATTTATATTAGTCGTGAAGATTTAAATTCACAAACATTTTGTAACTATGTTCACATTAATACAATGTTCATAAGAAAAGATAGCAGTTTTTGCTTAATTCAACTACTTCAGTCCATGAAAACGTTCATGATATGGTGTTGGCTATGTTCAAATCTACATATGCCTGTGAGGTGGGGTCCCCAGCAATGTACAACATCAAAACAAACCTCCAGAACAAGTTGAACCAAGAGCATTTGCAAAACTTGCTACGAATCGCCTGTACCACAATAACTCCCAATTTTCACAAAATAGTGCAAAACAAGAAATATCCTTTTTCTGGTTAGATTTAAATGTGTATTTACTATTAATATAAATTCTTACTTTAATAATATTTATGAGTGAGTTTGATTTTAATAATTCAATAGCCTAATTTGTTCAGGTGGGTACTTTAGGCTTCTGACTGACTGCTCCTTCTTTTGACTTTGCGGGGCCAGAAGGTAAAGCTTTGGTGCCCAGATCTGAGGCATGGGCCACTGGTCTAGTCTATTGCGATAGTGATGCCTCGGACCATTCAACCCTCAAATCAGATTTTTACATCAATTATTTCCATAGCTTATGCTTATAAAAAATATGGAATTGATAAAATGCTCTTTAGAATTGATTGGTCCCCCTCATAGCTGAAGAGTGCTGAGGAGAGGAGTGAAGGGCAGGGGAACTATGGCCACCCACCCAACGTGTTGAAGTTGGGGGACATTTGACTGTCGGCGAGCGTGAAGAGGGTGAGCCCCACACACATGCTTCCTGCGGCCAGGAAGTCCAACAGTCCATAACTCTTCTTCTGTATAAGAATCCCTCCAATCAGGACAGGGATAAGCTTGCAGCACTTGAAGATGACCTGCGTGGGGTAATTCAGGTACCCCAGAGATGAGTTTGAGAACCCCATGGTCCCGAGGGTCAGGAGGGCTAGCACCAGGTATGTCTTCAGCGGTATCCTGGAGGGACAGGCAGGACATCGTTTAGGGCAAAAACTATGGGATAAGGCCGACCATGGGCCGGGTACTATATTTGAATAAACGGTCACAAGCTCCTGCCTAAGAGATGTAAACTAAAAAACTGTAAAAAGTGTCATTGTAAAAACATTTAATTGTTATACCTCTTGGTTGGTAAATGTACTTTTATATTGTTATCGCTGAAACTGTTTCTATATTATTATTATTATTAGCACCGCGTCTACTACCCGTTTGGGTTATACGCACTTACGCTAATGTGCAATGGTAGGGTGATTGTGAGATGAAATGAAATGAAGGACCTACAGTTTAACGTGGAATCCGAACCACGGTGGAGACCTTGCATTCCTCACATTCACAAGATGTGTTGTCAGAGGTGAAGGAAGGGTTTGGTAATCAGATAAATCTGTGCCGGGACCGGGGATTGAACCCCGGCCGCCAGCATAGAAGTCTGACACCTTACCCCTAGACCGCCAGGTCACCTGTTTCTATATTATTATTGATACTATTTTATATGTTTATGTTGGCTTTCATGAGTCTGTTGTAACAACGCTTGTTTGTTAATTTTTGTTTTTTATGTCATGTCTGGATAAGTACGATAAATGATCATATTTTGTACACTGCTGTCACTACTCAATAAAAAGTATTACCAAATAATAATATTAATAACTATCCTTGAAACTTGTTTATCCGAACTTGATGGGACCAGGTCCATTCTGGGACAATAAACGATCCGGATAATCAGGGTTGTGGGGATGAAAAACATTTTGGGTGGAGTTGGATTCGATAAAAATGTACCGACTCTGGCTTCAAAATTATTATCATCATCAACTATTTCTAGCATGTGGACAGGTCAGTTTGTTAAAATGCCTCCATCTTCCACTATCCTTCCACCATTCTTACACCTTTAATCTATTTTGTTACTCTCCTCTCACTTGCACACTTCTGTTATCTGATCCTCCAATCTCTTCTCTGGCCTCCCTTATGGTCTCGTTCCTACATACTTCATTTCCATTATTTTCTTTGGCATCCTCTCTTTTTCCATCCTAATTACATGCCCATAGCATCTCAGTCTTGCTTCCTCTACTATCTCGTGTACTCCCTTCTAATCTAGCTTCTCCTCATGGCATCTAACATGCTCCTCACAAACTTCAGTCCCATAGCCTCCACTTTCCTAATATTTCTTACATTCAATGTCCATGTTTCTGTTGCATATGAGGTTTGGCTATTAAATAATCGGACTGATGCTCTAAAAAATTGTATTTACAAAATTACTCAATGGACATGTTATCCTTTCAAGGTAGTCCTCTCCCCGATCCCTACACTTCACCATACGAATCTTCTACTGTTGGAAGCAACGTTTGAGGTCCTCTTCTGAGAGGCTGTTCATGAGCTTCGTCACTTTTTCCTTCACAGCAACAACAGACTCGAAACAAGTTCCTTTTATTGCAGACTTGATCTCCGGGAACATAAAAAAGTCACACGGGGCTGGATCAGGTGAGTAAGGCGGATCTTCCAACACCGGAATCTTCTGCTTTGCCAAAAACCTCTGGATAGACAGCACTTTAAGTGCTGGTGCATTGTCCTGATGAAGAATCCACAAGTCATTCTTCCACATTTCAGGTCTTCTTCTTCTTATGCCTTCGCGAAAGGTTGTCAAAACCTCCTTATAGTAAACCTGGTTAACAGTCTGACCTTCAGGTACCTAATCAATGTGAACAATCCCTCGAATGTAAAAAAAGCTGTCATCGTTGTTTGAATTTTGACTTGCTCATCCGTGCTTTCTTTTGTCTCGGCAAACTGGGACTCTTCAAATGCATGGGTTGGTGTTTAGTTTTAGGCTCAAACTGAAAAAAAACACAATTCGTTACATTTTCTAAAAATGTTTGGGTCATTTTCGATGTTATGAAGGATGTCAGCACAAATGTTCATTTGAGTTTTCATTTGCTCAGGAATGAAAAGTTTTGGTACCATTTTATAGCAAGCTTTTTTCGTGTGTAAATTTTCATGTAAAATTTGTAGAACAGTTTCCTTATAGATATTAACTAAGTCAGCAATTGCTAAAATTCTCAGGAATTGATTTTTTCGAACGATTTCACTCAATTTTTCAATATTAACATCTGTTTTTGATGTGCGAGGACAGCCAGGGCGCGGATCATCTTCGATCTGTTTCCTCCCCTCCTTAGATTTTTTAAACCAATCGAAGACTTGAGTACGAGATAAACAGTTCCTTTAACAAATTGTACATTTCTGTAGCAGATTTTTCAAGTTTTACAAGAAACTTCACGTTGAGACGCTGCTCACCTTTTACACTCAACATAATTCCGACAAAGCTCAGGTACATGGTCCACTTCTAACAAAGGCTACGGCCGAACTGTTGGTCACACGACCTTGAAATTTGGAAGGTAGAGGGGGAAAATAACATAGATCAATATCTGATCCTGCTGTATGGTTGCTGAGACCTCAGGTACGTGGCAAAAAAATGAGTCTAGTTATTTAGTAGTCACACCTCGTATGTGACAATGGGTACACATTACACTCTGTACAACACTTCCTTACACTCCAAGTGCTTCAAATTAAAATTTGAAAATATAATAACAATATAGGTAATGGTAAATATATTGTTTTAATTTTACTTTATTTTTTATTCTTTAGGAGCAATATTTGTAATTTGGATTGACAAATCTAATCCAATATAAACTCACAATTATTTCATGGAAATAAAATATTTATTCAGAGTATAGTAGCCTACAGTGTGAAGAATAAGATATGATTTTTTTTTGTTATAAAGAAAAAATATGGCCTACAACTTGTTAATAAATAAAAAATATTTAATTTGAGATTTAATGATTGAATGTGAGCCAATCAAACTCGAAGATTTTTTTTTTTTGTCAAAAGGGTGTTCCAGATAAACCGGAATTTCAGATAATTGCAATTTTGATAAAGATCCTTCTAGTGCACTAGTAATAATCTTAGATGAGGAATGAAAATATTAAATTTATATCAATTATATATAGGCATACTAAAACAATGTCTAACTAGCGGCTAACCCAATTAAGTAGTACCAACTAGAAAATATATTAAAGCAACAAAAAATAATAGCCAAATCATGCTGAAGAGATTTATTTAAGTTTTCATTTATTTTGTGTGCAAATACTATTTGGTGAACATAATGGCAAGTGAACTAGTAGGTACACAAGAGCTCAGTAAGTGGTACAAGGAGGCTCTATTCTGGAAACATGTACAGTTGTGTACTCACTTTCTCCCTGATATTCTTCGTAGCGTCATTTCAACATAGCCAAACACAGAGTAGTAGGCAAACTGGACTAGTGTCAAGTACCACCCAAAAGGTTTAAATCCTTCAAGAGTAAATATTAATTCCTGTAAGTAACCAGAACAAGATCAAGAATGTAAAACCGTGATTCAAATATATAGATATAATTTACATTAACCGATGGATCTTTGGACGCTACTAAGACAGGGTTTCTGATGTCATAAATAAGTGTAAAGTAGAACCTCGCTAATCCAAACTAATTGGGACCAAAGCTTGTCCAGATTAGCAAAAATTCGGACAAAGCATGAGAAGAAGAAATGGTCCATGGGGAGACAAGAGTATTTTAACAAATATCTTAAATTACAGTTGGATGAGTTTTATAAAATTTACATTCATTTGTCTGATACATAACACGTAACATGTAAATTACTGTAGTTTTACATTTACAGTAGATCTTTTTACAGAACTGTAATTATTTTTAGTGACACAAAGCGTATTGCCTAGAGCATGCAAATATTAGGCACTTTTCATCTATGTTTCTTTCAATTCTATTTTAACTTAAAGAATTTTTTAAACAATAAAATATTTTTCATTTGACTATATTTATTCTTCTCTTTTTCAAAAAATTGTTTTGGGATTATCCTATTTTTGACTACCAGGGTTCGGTCTGGCGAGATTTTTCTGTAGTTCATGTCTATAAGAAAGCAGCTATTATATTTTCACAAAAATCAAAAGATGCCTTAACTGCCGCTGAAATTTATTACAAGGACTGCGACTTGGATGACAAGCTATAAACTTGATTTAGATGAGTGTTCTCAATAAGATGATTAGTATTTTCCATAGGGAGAGTTATGTTTTAAATCTAACTAAATAATAATATTCACTCATATAGTAACATTGAGAACACTCCACATCAAGGTTATTAACGATTTATTTTAAGAAGTGATGATTAGAAAGGTAAAAGCGGTAAATGCACTTGCATTAGTATGGAGAAAGTATTAAAAACCACAGCGATAAATACAATGTCAAGCCCCGCCCCATGGACTTAGCTGGTATTTGAACTCTGAACTCCACATCACACTCAATCACAGGCATCGTCAGTATCTCTCCTTGAATAATCTGCTCAAACGGGATCCCGTAAAATAAACAGTGGTGGGAAATGAAAATCCACATTTGGATCTTTGTAGACAACATAATCACATGGCTTTTGAATTAGATTGGCTGTGGGTACAAAATTATTATTTTGTAATTCAAAGTGAAAGTGAATTTGCAGGAAATATAGACGGGTCGAAAGTCAAATAAATCCATTAGTATTTGCCTGGAGGGAGGATGGGAGACCCACAATACAGTAGTAGAACCAACCGCATCCAAATTTGAGTCAATTAAAATGTAAAATTAAAATATTTATTTTAATCAATTAAACTTACTTGCAAATATCCATACACCAGATAAAATACAAATACCCCTGCACAACATATTAAAAATTGTAAAGTTTGATTTAAATGCCCAATGTTGAATGCTAGAATTTTTAAATCTGGATTTGAATTTTCACTATTAATACGTTTCGGTAATTCATCCTTCCCAAACTCAGAATTTTCAATTTTTATTCTCATATCCATTATAGGTTTTAATATAAAAGATAGCTTGTCAATGGATTAAAAATATACTGGGGACTATGCCCCCGATTTCAAACTTAACTATGCATAGAGAAAATAATAAAGTAAAAACTTTGGTACACGCATTTGATAATATTTACAAATTATTTTTGTCATTGACATATTGAAAGAATAAAAACATTCCACGTCATAACCTATTCTGTTTGATTTTGTCAGCTATCAGCTGCACAGCTGTAAATTTTCGGTAAAATTACTTGATTAATTGGTGTGTTGGTATTTGGCATTTTTTTTATATCCACGACAACTGGTAACACGACATGTTATGGTTTTATTCAATAAAACATCAATGAGATAGATATATTATATCAACTTTCAAATTAATAACATTTTACACAATTATCGAAGTTACCCCAACAAATAATAAACATTTACCATCCTAGCAAAAACTTAGGATAAAGAGATTTATGATAAACAATATTTTTTGAGGCTGTGCCTATTCTCCCTGGTGGTGTGTTTAGCTTTTAGCCCTCAAAATAGATAGCCCTATCCTCTATTATTATTATTATAATTACTATTATTATTATTATTATTAAGTGTTCTGTCTTACAACAGGTCCAATATGTTTGTCAGTGAACCTAGATTGCCTTGAGCGCCCAGAATGTTCTTCTTTCTTTAAAGTAATCTAATACTGGAATTATCCTTCCTATGCTGCTCTATCTCTCAACCTTTCCTTCTATGATGTCGCGCAGAAGACGTGCCTCCTAAGGATGTGTCCAATCCAGTTTGCTTTGTATTGAATAATCACATCCAAAATCGTTCTCTTCTCGCACAATCTTCTTAGGACTTCTTCATTTATCACTCTGTCTGGCCACCTAATTTTCTCAAGTCTCCTCCCGCACCACATTTGAAAGCTCTCCAAGTATTTATTTTGCTTCTTCCTCTGGACCTTAGTTTCCAATTTTGATTTTTAGCAGCTATTCATTTTATGAAATCACCATCACTTTTGACTTATCAATGTTGATCTCCATACCATTTTTCTCCTCATCTCCACCAGCGGGTCCATCATTACCTGTAGCTCTTCTTTATTTTTGGTCAGCAAGGTAAGTAATCTGCATATTTTAATGTGCTGGTGACGCATCCTCCCATCCTGAAATTGCCACGTCATTCAAAGACTTCTCTTACTAGCCACTCTCCAAACAAGATGAACAGACTGGGTAGCGGTCATTAAATTAGGAAGGAGGATGATTACATTTTCAAAGAACATAAAGAAATACACTTAATCAATTATTTAAAGCCGATTTAAAATAAGTAAATTTCAAAATAATTTAATCGAGTAAATTTTACAGAAAATGACCTCGTGGCTTTAAAGCTAAGGCGTTACACAGACTCATAAGTAAAAGGAGATATAGTTTAACTCTTTCACCGCCAGCCTCCTCACCACTAACTTCCCAGAAGGAACAAGCACAGTCTATATGAGACCGTGTAAAAAGGTATGCCTTAAGGATCCCACCTTACCGTCAAGAGTATATTCACACTTAATATACACTTGGCCCAAGGCTCTCCAAAACCTGATTCTTTCATGATTACAACCTAACTAAGGCCTTTAAGAAACAAATCAAAACCATCCACTTTAAGGGTGACAGCTACTTCAAGACAAGCTTTGAAAAAAGACCTCCCACGTCTGAGCTATAAGAGCAAAACCTATAATTTACTTGGAACATGATACTGAGTATTTATTTTGGCTGATGAATTACTACTAACATAAATAAATCTTTCAAAATTGAAAATGGAAAACAAACTTTGAACAATTAGATTTCAACCTGCATGACCACCCCCTTCTTAATATACAACGACACTACACAACATCACAACTCTCCGTGACTCTACAAAATGAATGACTGATCAAAGACAATTAATTTAACTGATCTTTAAGTTGAATTGACGTAACACACATAACTGAAACTTATAAACTGAAATATACATATAACTGGAAAATAAATAGGCTTAAGGCCATGGCCAGACGAGACAGTAAATAAAGCTGGAAGCTGCTACAAATAACGCAGGAATAATAGACCCACTGTATTAAAGTGTGACAGGCCAGACGAGGCAGTAAATGTTGTGCAGTATGGTGGAAAGGGGCAACTTGAAGGTCATGACGCAGCCTGAATAGGCTGGGGTCCATTTTCATAACAGTATTTATTGCTGTACGTTGGCCACACGTGGCGTTATTTGTTGCGAAGTGAGATCTCTTGTCTTGATTTTAAAAGGTTTTATTTAATATAATATGGAGTACATTGATAGTGAACATTTACTTCTAGAAGTACAAAAATTGCCTTGTTTGTACAGTACAAAATGTGACGACCATAAAAATAGAAATTTGAAACTTGAATCGTGGATGAGTGTGTCTAGAAATATTGTGGGAGAAAAGTGGGAAGAAATGTCAAATGAATATAAAAACAAATGTGGTAAATACAAAATAAATATTATTTGCTAAATAATTAATACATAAATATAATGATTGTCATTCTGAATTGGTTAGATAGAACACAAACAAATATTTTTAAAATAATAATATTTAAAAAAATTTATACCTAACAGTGATAAAATTATTTTATTTGTCTTGAAAATTCATTTAATATATTTGAATCAAAGCAGAATATTATTACAACAGGTGTTTTGATGTGTTTAAAATAAATAATTGAACAGTTTGATATATAATTTTCAACATTTTTTTATTCCACTGGTTTATTTTTATAACTCCGAATTGTGTTAAATTATAGAATGTTTATTTTGCCACGGTACTGAACCACGTATGCTGCAAAAGTAATTTGCTAGATAATCTCTAATTTTGATACCATTTTGATTCCCTCTTGTTCCATGTGTAGGGATATTTTCTAGAGGACACAATAATGTG
>CABEEJ010001057.1:127451-154913 GCA_901482245.1 Timema douglasi | reverse complement strand
AAAAAAAAAAAAAAAAAAATTATCAACAAACTTTATTAGGGCTTTATTTAGTTTTGTTGACCTTGAAGGAAAAAAAAGCTGCTAGACCAAAGAGAGATTGGAAAAGGATGCGACACTGAGCAATACAAGACACAGATTGCTGAGGCACTAGGTTAAGAACATGACTGGAACAATGAACAAATAAGGCTCGTGGATAATGTTCACGTACTTTCGTTTGCAATCCACCAATATTTCCTGACATTACAGCTGCAGCATCGTAAGTTTGAGCAACTAACTTCTCTCCGAAAAGATTTAGCTACTTGAAGGACATGCTCACACAAAGCTACAGCGGATGTGGCTTTACTCACGTCAGCAAAGTGCAAAAGCGTTCTTGCACATTACCACTTTCATCTACTTAGCGAACAACTGATGATAGTTGTGATCTGTTGCTGACATCCGTTGTTTCATCCAACAATATCACCACAAACTGTGTTTTAGACACTTATTCGAGGATTGCGCTACACTATTAATATATTGAATCAAATAGTTTTGAATTTGAGGGGATGTACCTCTAATTACAGTTGAACTATTTAAATGGTCTGCAAGTAAAGAGTCATATTCAATAACATAATCTAAGAGTTCCCTATAATTTCCTTTGTTTAAAGAATCTTATGATTCATCGTGACCACGAAAAAGCAATAGGCATCAATGAGTCGCTCGAGTATCTATCTGTTTTTCCGAACTTTTTCATTATGTATAGACAAGTTAATCTTTAACTGTTCGTTCAACTGGAAATATGTACGTGTCCTACCAAAAGCTTTTTGCTGAAAGTGAGCACTTATATGGTTCTTTGACCGTTCATGTTTTATGACAGATTTTGTTAAACATCCAAGTTCCCAAAAACCTTCTTTGTCCACACAGTACACTCGTTAGAAAAAAGCAAAATGTTTTATGACAGATTTTGTTAAACATTCAAGTTCCCAAAAACCTTCTTTGTCCACACAGTGCACTCGTTAGAAAAAAGCAAAGAGGACCAACAAAATAACTTAGCAATGATTAGAACTGCCCGCCAACAACTTTGTTTTATCATAGTATGAAATATTAAAATGTCTAACATATTCACACTTTTTGTCTTTATGTTCTGTTATGAGTAGTGGCAGAAATGGACATGGCCTACCTTTATTAAAAATAAAAAGTTTTTCACTTTAAGATCTACTACTAAATGAATGATTTAATAAAGCCTCCACTAGACACTTCTTCATTCATATTGCACTAATAGCAATATACAAGTTTCCTTAAAATATAAATAAATATTTATATACAGTACAACAATATTAAATCACAAAAGCCTAGACAACAATCTAGGATAAAATAAATAATTATAAAACTAAAATGCGTGACTGAAATACTAAAAAGACCTACTACACACCAGAGAACCACGAGCACTAATTACTTCAGTTCAAAATAAAAGAATCCCTCTACTACTCTCGACTGCTGGGGCGGCGCAGGACTAGCATACTCAGAGAATACGCCACTGGAAATTAACCAAATTATGAACGTTCACCTATTCTTAAATTACCACCATTTTTGCCTCAAATGCCTTGACATGCGTGAATAGATCACAAATCAGATTTGTTTCAGCTTGAAACTTTAGATTCAATTGATTCACATGGCTGGTCACGTCTGCAAAATATGCCACTTTCCAAAGTCAGTTAGCGTTTGATAAAAGTAATCGAGGTTGATTCTTCTCTGTGAGAAATGAATCACTTTATACGCAATAATTTATTTTTCTAATAAATTATAAGTCAGTATAATTAATTATTAAAAAAAATTGTACAGCATATTTCGTGACTTTTCTTGTATAGCCCTCTTCTGGGAGACTTGGAACCACCCACAAATTGTCATAAGCCATTCTATTGTAGGTATAAGGGGGAGACACTAGCTGTTTCTTACACTGTTTTTGAGGTCTTTAATCATGAATAGTGCGCCTGCCACTGCGATTGAAAATTAGGATTTGCAATTCCAACAGTACTCTGGATAAGTGTCATGGGGGGAGGAGGGAGTGTGATGGAAGCATGCGTGTGGACGGGAACTGGACTGAACTTGGATTTGAGACTAATAAAGGTCAAAGTCCTAAAGCTTTGAATAAGAACAAATAAATTCACAGATAGAAATAATCTTTGAAAACAATTGATTATTTTAGTGATAAATATATATCTATCACTAAAATAATCAATTGTTTTCAAAGATTATTTCGATCTGTGAATTTATTTGTTCTTATTCAAAGCTTTAGGACTTTGACCTTTATTAGTCTGTACCACTCTGGGTGTGTGTGTGTGTATATATATAAACACATTGGTTGATTTCTAAAATTTTAGATAGCGGAACGCACTACCAGGGGGTGTGGGACCCCCAGATTTTTTTTAAACATTTTAAGCTTCAAAATACTTGTTTTCAAACCATTATTTCTTCTAAATGTTTTAAAATATATCATACTGTGATTGTGTTTTAATGTCTTACAATTAAATTTAATGCAAATGCTCACCAAATGATTAATTTAATTTTGATTTTTTTTTACTACTAGTTTCATCATACAATCGGGAATGATAGGAGCGATTAGAAATTTTAAGTCATAGATTACACAAAACAAATAGTTTTTAATTTCGATAAATGTATTTTGAATTAAATATACACAGAAGCCATTATATGTATAATTAGAAGAAAAAATGACTCAATTTTAGAAGCAACTCTACAGTAGTTCCATGTTTTCATCATATTCAATGAATCTAGACATTGACTTACTCTGAGTGTCTATGGAAAAATGCCGTCCTGAAACAAGCCACGAGTCAACATACTTGTAGGGATTAAATAAACAAAAAGGGGGTCCAATTATTCTTAAGCCGCGTATTCATCTGACGATCCTACCCTGTATTCCACCTTTTATTGTAAGAGGTTTGTATAGTTTAGACGAGCCTACGAACCCCCAACGAACCTACCACAGTGGGTTCGTTAAAGGTTCGTTCCGATCCAACTGAGAGTCGGTTTTTGGAACGAACCTAAAGAGATTTTCATCTATACCTAGGACGTATTTTTATGAGCTCGGCTAAGTGGTACGTACCCACAAATCTGCTATGAACATGGCACACTGGACAGGGGAAACTTTGTTACAGTTAATTGAGATTTATAAAACTAATACTGTTCTGTGGGAGCAGAAAGACAATAATTATTACTAAAAAACATAAAAGAAGATGCGTGGAAGGAAATTGCTTCTTTATTAGGTCAATCAGAAGAGGCGTGCAAGAAAAGGGTAGTCAGTTTATTGACGTACTACAGAAAGAATAAAAGCAAAGAGAAGCATTCAAAAAGCAGAGCAAAGGGTAAGTTTGTATTTGTAAATAATACGGAAGCTTGATTATTTATTATTAAAATACTATATGAATTCTCTCTAAACATATTACTATATATACTAAATATTGTACGCGCACTGAGAAAATTACTGCCCACAGGAGCATTGAAAATGGGTTTCCTTTTTAGAGATTGTTGGTCCTATTTTGTTCAACAAGTTTTTCACAATCTGTATTAGACATCCTGACAAAGTTTTTATACTGTCTATTAATGTGCTAGGACTTCAGATCTAAGAGTAGTTCCGAACCGGCCCATTTTTTATATAGCTCAGTGCACCAGCGTCGTCTTTTAAAAAAATGGCTATAAATTATATGGCGCCACTGACTACAATCATTGCAAACGTTTCCTCGTGGGAAGACATGTCCGACTAACACACTTGCGAATATGCCACTGAACTGTGTATCACTGCTGAATGTTCGTGAAACAAGTCGGATCCCTGGAGAAGGTAGAATACAAGGTAGGTTCATCAGATGTATACGCACGGGTTTGTTCCACGTCCCAATTGACGAGCATTTATTACAAGGTAGAATACAAGGTAAGTTCGTCAGATGTATACACACTTTTGAATAAAATACCAGAGACGGTTGTTGTCTTAAATGATGCTCTTAGTGATGCCATAATCCAATTTATCTGGGAGAAACCCCTTTCGTATTCACTGGAAGATATAGCAACTGACTTAATTATATTCGTCATACAACAAGACTGTCCGGAAATGTCTTATTATTTACATATTCCAGGACACTTCCAATTAATTGTCTTTAATTGAGTTTGAACTTGGCAACGAACTTCTTAATTTAATTTTACCCATAAGTTATTTGCACATTTTTGGGCCAGTTTTTAATGTCTATTACTTTTATCAAGTTAATCTCTAAATCTTGTTCACTCAGCAGTCTCAATTGATGGTGCCACACAAAATTAAAATTTTGTACTGCTTCTAGGGCCGTGGTATAATAAGTACCTGGTACTGATTTTCTACTTTAAAACACACAGAGATTGTTAATTTCAATTTTTAATTTGCAAAGCTTAGGCTAACATTTCGATGCTGTAAAGCCTCGCTCAACTCATATAGTTCCTGTAACGCATCGCACATCAAGCCAATGTCTAAAATGATGTTTGAATCGGTAATTTTATTCAGTGATACATCTTGTGATGAGAGAAAACAAGACTTCTTGTTAGGGAACGTATCTGGCATTGTTGGGCACATAAACTATTGTTCACATAAGTAGGTAATTTTTAAATTAAATACAGCGCTATATATATAACGTGTGGGAGTAGGCGAGTTTTCTCGATTGATTAAGTGGGACTATCTTCAAATTCCTTTATAAAAAATTAATAATAAGCACATGTGACAGGTTGAACAACTGTTGGAAATACACACTAAGCTATTTATGAGGAAAGACATCCGTAGCTGTACCGGTTAACTTCAAAGAGAACATTTTCAGAGATTAGTTGCCCTTAAAGAAAAATATTTATTAAAAATGATATACATGCAAGTCATCTAGATTATTGAACCTAGCATAACTCTAAAAATACATTTAAAAACAAAAATAAATTATTTTGGAAATGCTGAGCTATAAACTCACGATTTATTCCAATTTTCCAATGAAAATAAATAAAACCATGAATTATTTTGTTTTCCCATTTAAAATTCATTGAAATGGAAACCTTTTACTTACAATATTTAATTAACCATTAATTACTTATTTTTAAAATACCATACAAATTATGAATAAGTAAATATAAAAGAACAATATTGAATTATTCAATAATTAGACAAATAAAAATGTTTTTTTAGACCTATATATATATATATCGGCTCAGCCATAAATGTGATATAACAGCGCTATCTAGTGGTGCAATGTTGAACTATATCATAATATTTTCATGTAAATTCAGCACACATTCCATTCTGACTAAAGAAATATTTCGTAGGCTCTTGCTTTAAATGACGTCAATTAATTTATTGATTATTATATTAAAAAATAGTTCTACAACTAATCTAATTCAGATATAGATCAAACTCTCTAAGCTGGAATAATAATTATAATTTATAAATTTGATATTTTTTAAAATATTTTCAAAGAGATTTCTAAATTACTATATACAATTAAACTTTATTGCGGATGTATACATTTTCACGAAAACATATAATTTGATTTAAGATATCTCTTCTCTTAGACGCCATATTTTGTTGGAGGACTTGCAACTTTCATTCCGTAAAGTTTTTTCAACATATTTTTGCAAATGAATCAATATACATTGCATAATTAGTTAGGTTTACACCGTTCACATATTATTTTCACTATGGGTCGATCAGATAGAAGAAGGTTTGTACCTTTCATGTACTAATTTCTTTATTTCTCCTGTGCATGCATTAGGCAATGCTATACTTTACATGCTTTACGGCCATTTATTGAAGGGAATATCCATTTTATAAATATTTTGCTAGTTTTATATTTAAAACAAAATTATCATATCTATAACAATAGATTGCACACCCAATGCTTGCTCGTGTTTTTTTAACGAGTTAGCCAATGGAGTTTGCTAAAAAAAATTGGAAAGTTAATTAACTTTATAAGATAATGTATCTTTTGAAGTCAGTCACTTATCCTACAAGTATTATTATTACTACCTACTCGGACCCTTATGTTTTAGACTTGATGCATTCTTGATGAATTTACACTTTCTCGTTCATAGCGAATACTGCATCAAACTATTCAAACGGCAACAACCTTATTTAAAATTGTGGAAAACGTAAATCACAGCTCTACCAAACGAAACGATGATAGCCTACTAAAACAATTGCCAGTCAAACACCGCAAGAACAGCTTACAGCTGGTAGCCTTTGTACCCTTGGTGACCAAGACAGCATAGATATCATTCACGACTATTCGAACAGATCTACACTTGGTCACATGATTGCCAATCCAGCTATCAAGGGCACGAGTCAAAGCGATGCCACATAAGAGTTCAGATACAGCAACAGTTTAACGTGGGATCCGAACAATGGTGAAGGCCTGGCATTCCACACATTCACAAGTTGTAACTAATACACATCTTGTCAGAGGGGAAGGAAGGGTTTGGCAATTGTAGATAAATCTGTGCCGGGATCGAGGATTGAACCCTAGGGCTCCGTCACAGAAATCTGACACCTTATCCATAGACCACCAGGTCACCATATCCTACAATTACCAATACAATAGTAAACTATACTTTCCCATTTATTTTGCCATTCAAATTATCTTAAATAATTAGCATATATTAGCCATGAGCCACTATGGCTGTCTGAATAGTCAGTCTAAAGCTCTGACACACTCTGTATATGTAGGTCTATAGTCCATTAGAAATCGATGCCACAGTATCAGATTCCACTGGCCACAGAGTTCTTATCTGTAAGTCCGTACTCCGTAGAAGTTTATTAACTTTAACTTTCTAAGGAGTAGTTTATACAGACTACCCATCACAGCTGAGTAAATATTGGCATGCACATTGGGTTCCATCTTACACATCAAATAAATTGTTTATAATGAGATTTTATTTTGTGATTGGTTATATTCTTGTTAACGATCAAAACCCATATAAACATAAATGAAGCATGAAAATAATCTTGCTTTGTTAACATTCAGAATACTAGTAGCTACATTTGTTTTGAATTCTCTGGCTAATTTATAAGTTTGATGGTTAAAACCGTTTAGTGGCTATATTTATTGTGATTGTACTACATTTTAAGTATATCTGTAAGTTTTCTCAACGATTTTTTTAAGTTTCTTTTATTGAGCAGCTGACTAACTGGTGCTTGCTCCTTGCTGTAGAGAATTTTCTTTAGAAGTTTTCGATTGGACGAAGTCTCATGACTATCTCATTGGTTGGAATGGTCACATGATTACAGATATGGAATGTGTGATTGTGAATAGAATTTTTTTAGGACCACAGACTATGGATACGGTGTCTTTGTTGGGGCCTTAAGGACCCTTAGAGCCGAGTGAACTAGATGTAAATTCGATGGGCGTTGTGTCAAGTGTGCTAAGAACTGATCTCGGGAGCACTCGATAATTGACATGCAGCCGACGTCATGCACCATAAAGAAAAAAAAGTCATATGATTACTGAACGTGGCTCTGTGCAGCTAGCACCTAGCGTACACAATAGCGAAACTGTATCTTGGGACATATTCGTTCTTTTTGCTGTGTGAATAAGTTACTGTTATATAAATAAAATATAGTTTAGTTAATTCAGCCAACGGAAAAAATAGGGTGTATATAAAATATAACTCAAATCCAAAACGAAAATTATTTAAATAGAAAGCAAAATGCTGTGCGCATGCGGGAGCCTCGGCTTGTACTGAAAGATGTAGGTCATATTTCATATTAGATTGGTATAGGCTACAACTTGTATTCACTTAGAACTACATTACTTATAGCCACAACATGATGTATATTTAATTCTTCATAAATCCACAGCAAATAATATACCGGCCCACCTAATATTGTTTTTATAGTGTTTAACTTCGTTACTCGAGGAAATCTTTATTACTTAAATATTTATCAAGTATTTCATAATTCGAGATAAGCCTTAAAGGTAGATAAACTTGATGTTTATTATAAAATAGCTAATGCAGAATTAAAGAATTTATTTTAACATGCAAGAGACTATCACATTTTTTTGTTTGAACTATGAATTATATTTTCATGACTTGAGAATTTAAAATATATCTATATATTTTGAATTATCAGCGTAAGATATGTGCATGATAAAAAAAACTACTATCCTTGTCTGACTGTGCCGATAAATTGGATCGGTTATCATCCCGGCCCTAGTCTCGATATATCACTGAAATATAATTTAGATTGCACTACCCAACAGCCCATCGCTTTAGGATGAAATCCTTTAGTCCCTTCATAGAGACACAATTTCAGAATGGCGAATATGTTTAAAAATATTATTACATTAAGTTGCAACCTAAAGTAAAATAGTATCTATAATATATATAGTGACTGGAAAAGTTGGAAATTGGCTTTGTAAAACCTGGAAAAGCGAGGGAATTTAAAAATTTAGCTTAGCTGGACAACCTGAATAAATATGTTTCTATATGAGGTTGTATGCTAGGAAAAATAAATAAGTTATGTTCAAGAATCAAACATTCAAGGTTGAACTTGAGAATCAGAATCAAGAAAACAGGTACTGCAACATCTCTTCAAATGTTAGTTTCCAAAGCAAGACTTATCCCCCAGATTAATTTCGTCACAGATTTTAAAAAATAAATTAACATACATTAAATCATATGGGAAAGCTAAATGATTCTTAAAGTGGGGTACGCAATGAAGTGGTGGAATTATTGTACAAGTAGTATTCAGATTGTACATTTAGCGACTTTTGACCTTGAACAATGTTGGCGGCCAGGCAACAGTGTGACGTGTCTCGCCAGTTGATATTTGTCTGACTTATTGTTTGTGCGTTATTTATAGTAATAGTGGCGTGCTTTGCTTATAATTATTAGTCTTATTCTAAGTTTTATTAGAGTGGGACTTTATACTTTCAGTAAGAAAAGGAAGATTAATGTTAAAGATTGTTTAACTTTTTAATTTTTTTAATCTCTTTAAAATATATCAATATTATATACAATATCAAATTACATTTCACTCCATTCCCACCCCTTAATCCCCTTTTAAACTAAAAAAGTATACTGTAATAACATTCCAAATTACTGTCAGATTGAATTAGATGTCTGGACCACAAAATATGATTTTTTGGAGTGGCCTGCTTGGATAACTAATTATTATTATTATTGTGTCTTACTACCCGTTCAGGATACGCACTTAGGCTAATGTGTAATAGTAGGCTGATTGTGAGATGAAATGGAGGATCTACAGTTTAACGTGGAATCCGAACCACGGTGGAGGCCTGGCATTCCAAATAACTAATAGGTCTTGCAATAGAGTGGACTGCCGTTGACAGGGTGCTCTGGTTTGGAAATCTGTTCTGGTTGATATAATACTAAGGGTGGTTTTCCCCTGGATGCTCTTCCACTCTCTTCACACAAATGCAAATGCAATTCCATTAAATTCAACCTTACTCATCCCTAATGCAATAGCATAATTTTAATTTTGTGTATAACCTGAACAGGTTGTGAGACACAGTGCTAAAAATATATTGACAAATATTTCTCACTCATTCTGACAGTTTATCCTAACTTAACAATCATATTTTAATTCATCATGTAACCTTGTTACAACAAGTAAACAATAGAAGGTTGCATCACTCACCACCCTGGCCCCATTTGACTTATCGTTTTAGATTCTATAAATATTAAACTTATTAATTTTTATAATGGAATTTACGTTAAATGGACTGGGCTCTTAAGGTCATGGTAAAAGTTAAAATATTATTAAGGTTAGAGTAAAACCGTATTTTCAACTTTGATACTATACTTTCTTTGGTCCCTGTATTTCCACATAATTTCTGTTTATCTGCCTCATATGTTTTTAAACCCTTTTGGTATCGGCATTTTGGTCGTTTATTAACAGATAGCAATCATCTTGTTATTTGTTGATAGAATATTTAATATTTTTGATACATTTTAAAGTTTATTGTCTGTTATTTTGAGAGAGGGCCGCATAAGGTGAGATTCCTCTGTAGTCGTTCTTTAATAAATGTACCTGATTTACGTTGCGAGGCTTGAGACCGCCTGAAGGGCCTAATAAATACTATATAATATTTTATTTATTCTTTGATTTGTCGGCCGCCTCCAGGTGAAAAGCGCCAGTAACGAGTTAATATTCCACCATTGAACTTTAAAAGCTTTAGATAGTTTAACTTTAAGCCACTTGGTGTTTTTTTTAGCATCTTTGGATCACAAGTAAATCTGTGTGACGGTGTCATTATTGAATTAAAATTTGACATTTTGGTGAATGATTATAAATTATGTCTTGTTCAGATTTAGGAGGCCGATAATTTGATGAAGGCATATAATTTATTATTTCAACAAATTGAGAGCTGCCAATAAGAGCACTTTGAATGGTGTTGTATATTTTTAAGAGAGTATCCTCAATTAGTTATTCATATCAAGAATGTTCGATTTTCCCAGTATATTAAATTATGACTGGTTTAAGAAAAATAAATAGAAATAGTTAATAGGGTCAATTTAGAATTTATTGAATCTTGTGTTTTGAGCCGCCATTTATGGGTGAGAGTAGATTTTTTTGCAAATATTATGTGTTAGTTGTCTGATGTTGTGACTGATGCGAGGCAGTCCAGGAAAATTGCTGCTTTCGAGCTTATTCCTACTCTACATCTCATTATATAAAGTTGTTTTGGCTATAACTATTTATATGGTTCATAAACCTTTGTATGCCTATTAAATCAGATCCTTTCTTTGAAATGTTAATTAAAAATAAATTTCGAGCTTTGTGTGAACGCTGATGTCACCTAACGCTTTGAGCTGTCTCGTATAGAGTTGTATATGTTATGTTATTTAAATAAAATACAGTAGCCCCATGGCTTCTTTGGTGCTGACTGACAGCTTTGAAAAGTTACCAGACCAAATTATGTATCCCTACGCCGAACCATATGATCTGCAAAGCACATGTGTTTTAACAGCTTTCACTTTTGACAGTCAAAATTTCGGTATATACCTAAATGTTGACTGTCAGAAGTCAGCTGTGAGCTGTCAGTCAGCACCAAAGAAGCCATGGGGCTACTTTGTACTTTTGTTACCTCCTTGACTATTATTTCTGAGTGAGGATTGGGGGTTTCAATCATCACTTAAAATGTCTACCAACATTAATATTAAAAACATGGAAATGTTGACAGCTATGTTTGATTCACAAGAACACATGTTGGGTACATTTTCAATCTATCACAAACAATTGAACAATTAAACATTTTCTGAATAGTTTTAGTTTATATATAAAGTTATTAAATAACCACAATACTTACAATATTTTACGTATTCAAAGCAGTTAACACAAGTAAAATGTGAACCTCTAATATGGCTAGGAGGACGGAAGCCTTTTAAAGGTAATCAACCCAACTCTATGTGAAAGAGTGGTAAATTATTTAGAGAAAACCACCCTTAGTTGGTCTAACCGGGATTTGAACTGTGATATCATCAGCAGGCCAGTCTGACACAAGTGATGCCTTAAATCGTTTGGCCAGTGAGGTGAGTTTCAAATAAAATAAAGTCCTAGTTCTGAAAACAATTTCTTTTAAATACTTGTGGTCCTATTACAATTTTTCTAGTGAAAGTATTTAAAAAAATAAGTATATTTTAACAACTTCACTGACATTTGTATTAATTGACCCCTGAAGGGTTAGTTTAAGTTACGTTGAGATAGCTTTCATACACACATAATATTTGTGCACCAAAATACTTATTATTACACACATTTTATGTTGACACCATTGAAATGTTTTAGCTGTAGAGTTTACAATTGTAAAGAAATTAAAATATTAATTAATTTTGCTATCATTTGAAACTTGCTACTGTGTTGTGTGTAAATATTATTTAAAAAACATTAATTTATTATGGCATTCTGTCTCCTTTATCACATTTAAATAAAATGTAAATAAACTGAAATACACGATCAACAGGTCTAGTAGACATCATAGGTAATTCATATTCATTTACTTTTAGTTACACAAAAATATTTAGTAAATCACTTAGTATTTTTAAAAATGTCAATTTTTAAAATTCATTTTCTTTACCTTTCAGCTGTTTATTAAAAAAAAAATATTTTAAAGTTCAAACACATGAATATTGAGTTGTAAACTTATGTGTTGTACTTGAAATTAATTCATTATTTTGTTGAACGGCCGTGGTAAGATGTAAAACAGTAGTTTACAATGTGCAAATAAGTAACAAACTTAATGAACACTATTTTTAAAGTAACATACTGCAATAGTAATTTATTAAAATCAACAATCTCAGCCGAAATATAGTAAAATATGAACGGGAGTCATGGCATAGACAAACTTAACCGGCCTGTTTTATTATCGTTTCCTCTGCACTAGGAAATTGATAACTAGAACAAAATGGAACTAGTCAATGAATTAGCAATAAATTGATAGCGTCCATCATTCTAAAAGTCATGGAGATCGGCCATGTGGTCTGACATGCTACTGTTGTGTTGGGCTAGACTGCCAAGACAAGGAGATCAGGGTTCGATTCCGGTCGGGTGCACTGAGGGTGGTTTTTCCTAAATGGTTTTCCACTTTCCTTCCACTCAAATGTGGGAGCACTTACTCTCATTTAAACCATCTTAATCCCTAATTCAATGGAAATATTGGTTTTTAAATGATTAGAAATAACACTTTAAAAAAAATACATGATTTAAAAATAAGAAAACTACTCAAATAAAAACATAACAGAACTTTATTTTAAATGTTTTCAACACTCGTATCTTTAAGGACATTAAAATTATACTAGCAATCATTAAAAAATATATAGTAAAATGAATTATTGCCTAATGGCTTGGAAATGTAAAATAAGATAATATAGAAAAGCTGTACTCTACTGTAAAGTAAGTGATGCTGAAGGAAGCCAACCCGAAAGGATAGTTAGGTCTGGTCTAAATAGGAACAAACACACTTCTCTATTAGTTTCTTCTTACACTTTTTCATTCATTTGTCTTTTCATATGAAGAAAGTAATATTTCTGAAAATGTAAGAAGTGATAAGTGTAAAGTGTAGTAGAGATGAAGAAAGAAGTGGGTTTGTCCCCATAGAGGCCTAATCTAACTATCTTTTCAGGTTGGTTTCCTTCACTATCAATTACTTTACATTATTACTGTACAGTATTTCTACACTGTCTTAATAAAAAAAGGTAAAATTGAAGTTTTAACGAGCTAATAATTCTCCAAAATATGCTTCAGTAACTTAATTTACCCTATAAGAAAACGTAAGCAAAATAAACAGAAATTTGAAGTGTTTCATATTTTGTTTATTATTCCTTAGTGTAATCGTGCATGATCACGTCTTCTGTTTCAATTCCATTCCTTAATGCATAGTTGCACATGCGCTTTATATGGGCTCTCGCTAGAAAAATCTTATTGATAATTTTATTTCAATTCAATTTTAATGTTTTTCAAAGTTGATGTTCATAAATTTCAAGTGAAAAATAAGATGGTTTAAAATAATGTTTCAAGTATAGAATATTAAATGGTAATTTAAAAAAAATTAAATGTGCTAACTTTGGTAAAATATGTATTGCTTTAATTATGATCGACACAGATTTTGAACTGGCTAACCAACTTAGTTCACTAACTAAACTAGTTCTAGTTTTGTGGTTAAACAAATTAATAAATACAAGTTTTAAATATATCTTAGGTTCGAAAATAATTAGACCTATTAAATATTTGAATAATCTATTTAGCTATTTTACTTTCATTGCTTTGTCATGGCAATACAGCTTCAATCAAGAATAATTCAAAATTGATGACATTATTGAATAATTTTACCATTTGAAGGTGGTTTTAAAGCTTTATTATGTTATAAATGTAAAATTGATATAAAGTTTAACAATTCAAGTAACTTATTGATTTATAAGTGGAAATGCCGATATTTTCTAAATTAAATAGTTTATGCTTACCACTGTGCCTTAAAAATGTTCTATTACATTATATCAAGTGGAAGCTCGATAATAACAAGCCTACAAAACTTTCAATCTCGACCTAGAGCCTAAATGACGAGCTCGGCTTGATACTCGACATCTGAGTACTCTTATATCCTTAGCCTTAGAGTAAGTAATACATATAGGGCAACATTACTAACCAGGCTATCCTTATTATACTGCTTTACAAAGCACCCTCTTATTCTTGGCACGTCCTCGTGTACCCTTAGCGGGGCGTGAATGCATTCTGGAGGGAGATAAATTGCTGGGAGCCATAACCTTCAGGATTGAGGCGAGACCGTGCCCAGATCCCACCTTGTGCTCCCCACAGTTCTTAGGATGGTATCTGAGCCTACCGTAACATATCACTGTCCAGCAATGGCAATTTCTTAAACATAAGTTTAGAATTATTGTTTTCCATTTAAATAGTAAATATCTTGTTAGTGAATGTGGGGATTTATTTTTTTGTTTTATCAGTGACAGGGACAGAGACCGAGACAGGGACCGTCGGCGCGACCGTAGCCGTTCCAGGGACAGATTCAGGGATGACCGGCGTGGTGGGGTAGGTGGTGGAGGAGGAAGAGGGGGTGGTCGCAGGCAGCCTGGCGCAACACTGAGGAAACCCCACTGGGACCTCAGCCGTCTGCAGCCCTTTCGCAAGGACTTCTATGTGCCGCACCCCGACATTGCCAACAGGTGGGTACTGGACATGTTGGTTTCTTGTTTTCATTATTATTATTATGACAGTATAATTTTCAAAAAAAGAGCCTTATCTGACAACTACAAAAGCTACTGGGCCTACTTTCAGGTATTCATACATCAAGTCAAGTTTTTTGCATCTGTCACTATTGATAGATATCAACATCTATAAAATTATAATAATATAGTAAAATAATACCATCGTTGACTGAAACAAGTCTATTTTAATCTTGTGGCCCTTCCTATGAAAATTAGACTAGTTAAAGCAGACAGTTATTTTGTTAAAATTTGTATAAAAATGTTGCTTGTTCTTAATTGTATTGGTGGATATTAGTCAGTAAAGTACCTACGGAATGTTGCTTCCAGCTCTTGCTCGCCTACCTTTGTTACTAGAGGCTACTGGGTAATTGTGTTACAGGTCCTCGCAGGATGTTGAGGAATTCAGGAGCAGTAAAGAGATTACCCTGAAAGGACGCAACATTCCAAACCCCATCCGGACCTTTGAGGAGGCAGGGTTCCCGGACTATGTTCTCAAGGAAATCAAGTGAGTGTATTTTTCATTGGTAACATTGGGATAGAGGGCACTGGAACTACAATTTAACATTTGTTAATTTTGCCTACCTAGTAATTTATTCATAAAACTATTCTCATTTTAACCAATTGGATCTAAATTGGTTCTATTATTTTTGAAGCATTTTCTTTTCTCTAAAATGTTTGTTAATCTTAAATGTACAGAAAACAGAACTTCCACGAGCCGACAGCAATCCAAGCCCAAGGTTGGCCAATAGCGCTGAGTGGTCGCGATATGGTGGGCATTGCGCAAACTGGCTCCGGTAAAACTTTGTCTGTAAGTGACATCAATTCAATAGTCCATTATTAGTAACTTATAATTTGTGTGTGTTCTGTTAGTGATGTATTTGTCTCTTGGAATTCCAGTATACACTACCTGCAATCGTCCACATTAACAATCAACCCCGTCTTTCCCGGGGAGATGGCCCCATTGTCCTTATATTGGCCCCTACTCGGGAGTTGGCTCAGCAGATACAGACAGTGGCCAATGATTTTGGATCTTCATCACAGATACGAAACACCTGCGTCTTTGGGGGGGCCCCAAAGGGGAACCAGGTAAGCAGAGTTTCTGTCAAATGTGGAAGGATAGTTTGAAGCTCATACACAACTGTGACAACATTTTGGAAGGACTGTATGTGACACTGTTTTTGGACGTTTCTCAGGCGCGGGATCTTGAAAAGGGTGTGGAAATTGTGATAGCAACCCCCGGCCGACTGATAGACTTCCTGGAGAGTGGCAAGACGAACCTCAAGAGGTGCACTTACCTGGTCCTAGATGAGGCCGACAGGATGCTGGATATGGGCTTCGAGCCGCAGATCCGCAAGATTATCGAGCAGATCAGGGTGAGTGCAACTCTTTGGCAGGCCTGTGCGGGAATGACATTTTGACTTTAAGGTTGAAGGTTTAAACAATAAATTTAAATTCTTAGGTACTGTAGAATTTTTTATGGATGGGAAAATGTACACCATATTTGTATGTTAATTAATTTTTAAACAAGTTTTTCAAATAAAAACTGAATAATATTTTGTCTAACAAGTGTTGAGTGAGGTTTTGATCCAAGTTAAAATAAAAACCTAGGTCTAAGGCAACTATTATATTTGTGTATTTTTAAGCAAGCATTTTTGGTATGAATATAAATTTTAATTCGACTAACTACTTGGAAAATAAAACATAAAGATATTAAAGCTAAGCTGAACAAATAAAAGTGAACCACAAATAAGAATACCAAAAACATCTCAACTGAGCCACTTCTTACATTTTAGTGACTAAACCTCATAAAAAAGTGCTGTTGGGCTTCAACAATACTAGTTTATCCAACTATTATTATCTAAATACTGGCAAATGTAAATAACATAAATGTAATAGATGTCTTGATGCAAACTAAGTTTGGTGAAGGGTATTTTGTACATAATTTGATATTCAAAAACCAACTGACTTTATTATTTTCACCAAACATTATGTCTTTCTCCCTTAAATCTATTCAGGGATAAATATTACCATCAAGTAGCCCAATTTGAGTGTTAATTAATGGCCCTCAGTTGTGTCAACTAGGTAGGTGAAGTAGATCTAAAATAAGTGTTTACAATTTTGGGTATTTATTTAGTTAAACTTTAAAGGATGATAAGGTTAATTTAACTTAAGTTAGTTTAGTAAATTAATAAGATTGTCAATGAGCATTAAATACAAACATAATATTGATACAGTTCTTAATTGTAATATTTTAATATTAATATTTTCCAAAAAATCCCAAGTATTAAATTTTCCTGTTTGAGCTTTGGGAATACCCAATTTCCTTGAGTTTGGGATCTCGAACAGGCCTACTCTTTGGGGATTAGTGTGTGTTAGGTAGGTGAGCGTAGAGACATGATTTTTATTCTGTATATAACCCTCTTATTCTTGATAATATGTCCCTATGTGCTCTTGGGGAAGGGGAGAAGAAAGTATTGTATTGTCCAGACAAATTGTTTCACAGTTTTGAGTTGTCACCTCTTCAAGCTTAGTTTTGTTTTCTATAAATTTTAAGGCTTCTGATTGATGATTTCATCTTTGTTCAACTATGTTGATGGCTTAGTACTAAAGCATGCCACTTATTCTTATGAGGCCTATGGGGGACTTACATTTTGTCACTTCAGGAAATAATTTCTTGCACGACGGGAAACGAGGGACAAAAAAAATAAAATATTTTTCCAATTCAGGCTTATATTTTATTTTTCAGATTTATTTAATCATAGTCCAAACTTCAAATAAGGTAAACTATTCTTGAATTGGTTAAGGAAAAAGGACAAATACTCTAGGCAAGTTTTTACGATTGACGTGATTACGTCTTTGAATTGAATGTTACTGGCCAAGTGGCTCTGACTAAGGTGGAGCCCAAAACAACGGTTTGTTTTTCATAAACAAAAATGGTAGTTGGAGTAGTATGTAGGTTAATGTATGTAAACTAGGGTTGTCAAACTTGATTCCTCGATAACCTCGATTCTTAATGGTATCTAAAGAATCGGGAATTGATCTTAATATTACAATTCTTGATACTTTGATTCTCAGCTCTGAATAAAACTGGCAACTAAACTAAATGGCAACATTCAGAATAGGTAATTATAGGTTATCTCTCAAATTATTTTAGTTTCTGTTTCACTTAAATGCTGGCAAATGTTAATATATTGTATTGGTTTGAATATAGTACGACCCATAATTTTGAGATATTCTACATGAAAAATAAATGGTCTCGAATTTAATACGACCTGACATGACAGTAACAAGAGGTAGAAACTTAAAAACCTTGACACACTTTTTTTTTAAAAAGTAAAGGTTAATATTTAGTTTAATTCAATAGATTTAAAGCAGTCTGTGTTCGATATATTGTTCCCAAAACTTCATCACTAATTTCTGACGAGCTAACGTGAGTTGGATCATTTATGGCTGATGACTATAAATTTTTGTAAAATGTGAAATGTGTTCTTTCCGTTATAAAATCGGCATTTTTTTTATCATATTCAAATCTATTAGAATCTTTTGTTTGGTTTTCAGTTTTGAAGACTTCCAGTGTTTAATAAATATCTATAAGATTGTGAGATTAAAGTTTCCATCAACCATGTGTTGTAATGGACGAGCCCAACATTTTTGAAGTAATTTTAATGCAATAATTACTATAATCAACCACAATATAATATTTTTTCTATTGTAAAACTAAATGAAAATATTCAAACTTCAATTCGGCTTCGAGAATATTTCATATATTCACTTTGGATTGAAAAAGTATACTTTGCACACCCCTAGTTAAACCCAGCATTGTTTTTACTTACAAGAGACTAGTAATATTTTAAGATAGAAACTAAACAATAATAATTGTCAGTAACTTATTTTTCATTTATTTATGTAACTATGGTCACAAAATATGTTTTATTCAGCCTGACAGACAGACGCTTATGTGGTCAGCGACGTGGCCCAAGGAAGTTAAGAATCTAGCGGAGGAGTTCCTCAAGGACTACACACAAATTAACGTTGGCTCATTGCAGCTCTCGGCCAATCACAACATTCTTCAGATTATTGACGTTTGCCAGGAGTATGAGAAGGAGCAGAAGTAAGGATAAGTTTTTTTTAGCAATTTTGTAAAATATTTCAATTTACCTCTTAATTTACTAATTATTTTACATATGTCCGTCCCAAAATCTCTAATTATTTTACATGTGTCTGTCCCAAAATCTCTAATTTGTTTTTTAACTACCTTCTTCCAAATATAATACAATTGCCTCATAAAGCGAAAAGAGGTTTTCCTTATAGAGTCATATCATATTCGCATCCATGTCCTTTTCCTGTTTTGTCCTTTTTGTTATACCTTTTATTTGTTCCTATCTACATGTTCTATTATTTATTAATATTATTCTTTGCCATTTTCCTTCTTTTCTCTCCTTTTGTGTTTTTTGGTTTTCTCTTTTAGGAATTTGCGTTGCGCGTTTCACACTCCTCCCTGATGAGTTCCGATAGAATGAAACCTAGGTCGGGGGATTGGGCGGTGACGATCAATTTTCTTTAAGAGACATCCATTACCTCTTTGTCCATTGGCAGCAGTGTAAAGTGTGAACTGTGTTCTTCTTTTCATTGTAAAGGCCATATTGTGTTTGTCCCCCTTTTATATGTTTCTATCCAACTTTCCTGTACCTTCTTCCAAATATAATACAATTTTTTAACTAAATGTAATTGTTATACATGGTGTAATACTTTAGGTAGGATTACAATGATTTATATCCAGTGAAACTTGAAATATAAAATATTGTATTCATGCTATATTAAAACCCCAAATATAGTAATTTATCGCCTTTGAATTTAAAAAAAAGTCTCCAAATTTACATGCTCTATATTATTATTGAAATTTCTGCAAAAAAAATTTTCTTTTCCCTAAACATTCAACCCCTTTTAAATGCTCATCATCTTTCATATGTTTGTCACAGTATGAGATAGTTTTATCAGTTTCTGACTCACTTTCCGATTCATTGTTTTCAATATCCACTAAGTCTTCATGTATTAAATTATATATTTTTTATTTCAAAGAAAACTATGGTACTTTAAGCACATCAAGCCGTTTATTTAATTTCCAGCTAAGGAACTAATTATTCAGGCAAAAGAACAAATTACTTCACTGCTCCTTGGTGAGACAAGTGTGGTCTTATCTAAACTCTGAAGTATAAGCTGCTATCTAGCGCTTTAAATGCAAACCAAACGAGTATCATGACTACTCTCTAGCAGATGACAGAGTAATTACGAGTGATAAATGAATAGACTCGTGAAAAAGTATTATTTTCTGGTCATTATAGATATGGACGAAGGGTTATTTTCTGGTCATTATAGATATGGCTGAAGAATTATTTTCTGGTCACTAGAGAGATGGCCAAATTTATTTGGGTTTTTAATATAGTGCCAAAATTGAATTCCCAAATATATTCAATTTTTTCAGCTAAGAGGTTAAAAGAAAATTAGGTATTTAAATTTAACTTATTTAAATATATTGCATCTTAATTTGCCAAATTAAAATAAACTAGGTTATACTTATGCTTGGCAAAGCACCCTCTTATTCTTGGCACGTCCTCGTGTACCCTTAGCGGGGCGTGAATGCTTACTGGAGGCAGATAAATTGCTGGGAACCATAACCTTCGGGATTGAGGCTAGACCATGCCTAGATCCCACCTTGTGTTCCGCACATTTTTGAGAATGAGGTGTTTTGATGATATCGGAGGATTCCCTCTGTTGGTGACTTGACAGTTCACCTCTGTTTTAGGTTGAGTACACTGCTGAAGGAGATAATGGCTGAGAAAGATAACAAGAGTATAGTGTTTATTGAGACGAAGCGGCGAGTCGACGAAATCACCCGCAAGATGAAGAGAGATGGGTGCGTACATGTGTTCCTTTATTATTCTCGTGTGATATGGATGAGAAAGGCAGGGTTTGAGAAGAAATGTACCCACATTTTTGAAGATAGTAGGAAAGCGTAAAACCAGTCCCATTAGACCTGACCGGTATTTAAACCTCCCATTCTCTGTCACTGGCAAGCCAGTTGATTATGGTAATGATGCACATGATACTAGCATTATTTTTTTTACTGGTCTCAGCCATAATTATATCGGGCTACATGAAGCAATTTTAGAATATTCTCTATTTGTTTTTCATAGGGATGCACCCTCAACTGAATGAAAAGGAATGGATTATAAGAAAGAATGTTAACATTTAGCTACCATCTGTATTTCATATTAATCTATAATATCTATATGTTCTCTTATGTCCATAATTTTTTTAAAGATTCAGAATTCGAAGGTAAATTGGATACTCGGGATTTGTAAAATAGGGGTTTCGACCCAACTCTAGTTTTCACACAAAATAACATCATTAAGGTGGGGACGTGAGACAAGGCCAGTGTTTTTCCAGTTTTTCTATCAACACTTTTTTTTGTCTAAATAAATAAAATTGTTTCGATTGAAACAGTTTAATTTTGTCTACATGGTGATCTCAACAGGTTGTTGAATATCTGTTATGAACATAGCAGCATTAGATGACAAACTTTTTTAGTGAAGCGAAAAAATTGTCAAATACCATGAAACCCATGACAGATATTCAAGAAAGTTGATATCATCAGGTGAAGAAAATTTAGACTCTTATGTTTGTATAGAAGCAATTTTTCAGTTATTTAGGCCAAAAAAAGTTTTACTAGCTACAACTGCAAAATTTCTTACTTTTTTCCCTCACATCTCTACATCTCCACCTTAAAGTTGTGTTTTTTTTGTGTTTTTTTCGGAACTAACTAATATCAATAACACAGCACAGATTTTTCCATCAACTAACTATATTACAACTTAAATAATTCAATTACTTAGAATTTTTCCAAATAAATATTGTTTTATATTATGTATAAATGGAAATAATTGACCTTAAATCGAGTATTTTAGCTGACATTATTTTATTGGCAAGCTTTGAAGCCGGAATTATTTTCGAAGCAAAGTTGAAGCTGACATTTGTTTCGAAGTTTCAAAGCTTCGCACACCCCTAATATAGATTATTCAAAAATAATGAGCATCCTTATGAATCCAAATATGTTGTTAATTTTGGTAAGGCAACCTATGAGCTGTGATGAGAATATTTTTATTTTCATGAAATATTGTGTGTCCATTATACGCTATACTGAGCTCGAGATAACCACTCTTGGCCAGGCTGTGCCTTGTTTCTACCTCCTGCACCAATTGTTGTGTCTATTGCTCCGCAGGTGGCCAGCTACGTGCATCCATGGCGACAAGTCACAGCCAGAGCGAGACTGGGTCCTTCAAGGTAACAAGCCACATGTATATTCGATATTCGAACTCTCCCATTTGATATGAACTAACCTGACATTCTATTACCATACATAATTTGCTCGGTTTCAGATTTTCGCTCTGGGAAATATCCGATCCTGGTTGCTACAGATGTTGCCGCAAGAGGCCTGGGTAAGTGAATGTTTTATATCCTCCATCAGTGTCAACAGCGGAGCCCAACCAACATAGGTTATAGCGATGGGAGAATATTCACCATTTCTAATAGTGATTGATTAAATGTGAATCCCATGCTTTACTCGTTTTGCCCTTTATACATTTATCATAATCAAGAAATGTTTCCAGCCTGTGGCCAGATCAGTTTTGTAAAATTACAATTAAAATCTTCCTCTTTCCTTCTACTATTCTTCTCCTCTCGCTTGCACACTTTTTGTTATCTGCTTCAGCCATTTGTGTCTTGGTCTCCCTTGAGGTCTTTTCCTTAAATATTTAATTTCCATCTTTTTTTTGTGATTCTTTTCTTTTCCATCCTTTACATGCCCATACCACCTAACCCTAGCCTCCTCCACTATTTCATGTACTCCCAACATCCTCATCACATGTCCATACCATCTCACCCTTTCTTCCTCTACTATCTCATGTACTCCAACATCCTCATCACATGTCCATATCATCTCACCCTTGTTTCCTCTACTATCTCATATACTCCAACATTCTCATCACATGTCCATACCATCTCGCCCTTGTTTCCTCTACTATTTCATGTACTCCAACATCCTCATCACGTGTCCATACCATCTCGCCCTTGTTTCCTCTACTATCTCATGTACTCCAACATCCTCATCACATGTCCATACCATCTCGCCCTTGTTTCCTCTACTATTTCATGTACTCCAACATCCTCATCACATGTCCATACCATCTCGCCCTTGTTTCCTCTACTATCTCATGTACTTCAACATCCTCATCACATGTCCATACCATCTCGCCCTTGTTTCCTCTACTATCTCATGTACTCCAACATCCTCATCACATGTCCATATCATCTCACCCTTGTTTCCTCTACTATCTCATATACTCCAACATTCTCATCACATGTCCATACCATCTCGCCCTTGTTTCCTCTACTATTTCATGTACTCCCAACATCCTCATCACATGTCCATATCATCTCACCCTTGTTTCCTCTACTATCTCATATACTCTAACATTCTCATTACATGCCTGCCCTAATCTCAACCTTGCTTATTCTACTATCTCATGTAATACTGTTTCTCCTGGTGACTGCTACAATGACCTCCAGTGTCCTAGTCTCTCTCACATTCATTGTTTAGGTTTATGCTGCATATGTAACTAGGGGTATCTTGTTTATCTCTCCCTGTGTCCCACCTGCATCAACTCCTGCTTCTAAACCAATGGTTGCCACAGAATATTTATATCACTTAGTGTTTGTTCCATGTAAATGTTTGTTCTTCTTTCCTGTACCACCTTCTATATATAACACATTGGTGATTAACAGGTAATTTTAGGCACTGCTGCATGGTAGTAATAAATAACAAAATCAGATTATTTTCAGACCTCTTTCCCCTAATCGTCCAGGCACATATCAGGGGTGTCAACTGTGGTGATGTGGCTTGAAAGATCTCGTTCACTCATGAGAGACCCATCACTACACAAATCTCTAGTACTTTATGTCCGATAAACTACATTATTCGAATAATTAGTTGGTGCTGCCCTAATTAGGTTTGATGTGTATAAATTATTGAATAGAATAAACAATCAAAACAAGATTTATTTTATTTTATTTAAAAAAATCTTTGTCCTGATAGATTATCATATATCATATTAAAACTTTCTTTTAATCGCTATTTTTTTTAAATTATTATCAATTTTGGTGAGTTTTAAAGATTAAAGAGTTTTTTCACCTGTGACTTAGTATTTTGTTTTATAAATAAGTATTTTTAATAAAAGTTATTTTTTTTATGGATTATATTATTATTTTATGCATAATATAATATATATTAAACAAAATAATATAATTGTAGAAAAATAAAGGTTTATTTATCTACAATTTTTATTATTTTAGTTTTCTATACATTTCGCCAGCAATAATCACATTTAAAACATCTCTCTAAAAAAATACCACTATAAAAGAAAAAACCTCTTGATTTTCATTATTTGGTATCTGCTCAAAATATTGTTATTTGATTCAAAAAACATTTCTATTTGCACACCTGCACACCCCTTAAAATTTTCTTAATAAGTGTTATTCATCTACCCTTATTAGTAATATGTATTGAAGAGTATTGTATTATTTTAATTTTGGTGTTTGGAAAGAAGTAAATATTTTTATTTAAATCACTAGGATGTTTGTTTTTATTAGAATGAAAATCAAAGAGAAGTAACTAAAGGTACTATTGTCTCGTTATTCTGCACATCTCTCAGTCAAATGAATGAAACCGTGTTCAATCATAGAAGGCTCTGTTGAGAATGGAAACTGTTAGATTTTACAAAATAGGCGGTACAAAAGGACTTTATGAATTGTTTAAAAGTATATTTCTGTGCTGACTCTTCAAAAAATGTTTATTAGTTGTTCAAAAGTATATTTCTGTCCTGATTTCTTCTTGATTTACATGTGATGCACAATCTCAACAGTGAGAGACTGATTTTGTTAAGAACAAAATATTTGGTAAAGTTGAGTTTTAAATTGGGAGTGAAAAAACCCAAGTCCCTTAGCCATTTGTTGCTTTGAGAAACTGATTGCAAGCCCATTTGTTAAAGAAAATTATTACAAAAATAAAGGTTGTTTTATATAACTCACGAATCTTATAATAAATTCAATTTGTTTCATTAATGATTATGTCTTCAGCTAGTTTAAAATTGTGCTGGCACCATCAGGGAACGTTCCGAGATACAGGCGAGCATTTCTCTCTACTATTGTTGGTAGATTCACGCAAGCATTTGTCTCTACTATTGTTGGTAGATATAAGTGAGCATTTGTCTCTACTATTGTTGNTTGTTGGTAGATAAAAGTGAGCATTTGTGTCTATTGTTGGTAGATAAAAGTGAGCATTTGTGTCTATTGTTGGTAGATAAAAGTGAGCATTTGTGTCTATTGTTGGTAGATAAAAGTGAGCATTTGTGTCTATTGTTGGTAGATAAAAGTGAGCATTTGTGTCTATTGTTGGTAGATAAAAGTGAGCATTTGTGTCTATTGTTGGTAGATAAAAGTGAGCATTTGTGTCTATTGTTGGTAGATAAAAGTGAGCATTTGTGTCTATTGTTGGTAGATAAAAGTGAGCATTTGTGTCTATTGTTGGTAGATAAAAGTGAGCATTTGTGTCTATTGTTGGTAGATAAAAGTGAGCATTTGTGTCTATTGTTGGTAGATAAAAGTGAGCATTTGTGTCTATTGTTGGTAGATAAAAGTGAGCATTTGTGTCTATTGTTGGTAGATAAAAGTGAGCATTTGTGTCTATTGTTGGTAGATAAAAGTGAGCATTTGTGTCTATTGTTGGTAGATAAAAGTGAGCATTTGTGTCTATTGTTGGTAGATAAAAGTGAGCATTTGTGTCTATTGTTGGTAGATAAAAGTGAGCATTTGTGTCTATTGTTGGTAGATAAAAGTGAGCATTTGTGTCTATTGTTGGTAGATAAAAGTGAGCATTTGTGTCTATTGTTGGTAGATAAAAGTGAGCATTTGTGTCTATTGTTGGTAGATAAAAGTGAGCATTTGTGTCTATTGTTGGTAGATAAAAGTGAGCATTTGTGTCTATTGTTGGTAGATAAAAGTGAGCATTTGTGTCTATTGTTGGTAGATAAAAGTGAGCATTTGTGTCTATTGTTGGTAGATAAAAGTGAGCATTTGTGTCTATTGTTGGTAGATAAAAGTGAGCATTTGTGTCTATTGTTGGTAGATAAAAGTGAGCATTTGTGTCTATTGTTGGTAGATAAAAGTGAGCATTTGTGTCTATTGTTGGTAGATAAAAGTGAGCATTTGTGTCTATTGTTGGTAGATAAAAGTGAGCATTTGTGTCTATTGTTGGTAGATAAAAGTGAGCATTTGTGTCTATTGTTGGTAGATAAAAGTGAGCATTTGTGTCTATTGTTGGTAGATAAAAGTGAGCATTTGTGTCTATTGTTGGTAGATAAAAGTGAGCATTTGTGTCTATTGTTGGTAGATAAAAGTGAGCATTTGTGTCTATTGTTGGTAGATAAAAGTGAGCATTTGTGTCTATTGTTGGTAGATAAAAGTGAGCATTTGTGTCTATTGTTGGTAGATAAAAGTGAGCATTTGTGTCTATTGTTGGTAGATAAAAGTGAGCATTTGTGTCTATTGTTGGTAGATAAAAGTGAGCATTTGTGTCTATTGTTGGTAGATAAAAGTGAGCATTTGTGTCTATTGTTGGTAGATAAAAGTGAGCATTTGTGTCTATTGTTGGTAGATAAAAGTGAGCATTTGTGTCTATTGTTGGTAGATAAAAGTGAGCATTTGTGTCTATTGTTGGTAGATAAAAGTGAGCATTTGTGTCTATTGTTGGTAGATAAAAGTGAGCATTTGTGTCTATTGTTGGTAGATAAAAGTGAGCATTTGTGTCTATTGTTGGTAGATAAAAGTGAGCATTTGTGTCTATTGTTGGTAGATAAAAGTGAGCATTTGTGTCTATTGTTGGTAGATAAAAGTGAGCATTTGTGTCTATTGTTGGTAGATAAAAGTGAGCATTTGTGTCTATTGTTGGTAGATAAAAGTGAGCATTTGTGTCTATTGTTGGTAGATAAAAGTGAGCATTTGTGTCTATTGTTGGTAGATAAAAGTGAGCATTTGTGTCTATTGTTGGTAGATAAAAGTGAGCATTTGTGTCTATTGTTGGTAGATAAAAGTGAGCATTTGTGTCTATTGTTGGTAGATAAAAGTGAGCATTTGTGTCTATTGTTGGTAGATAAAAGTGAGCATTTGTGTCTATTGTTGGTAGATTGAGGCGAGCATTTGTCTACGATTGTGGTGGATACAGGCGAGCATTTGTCTCTACTATTATTGGTTGATACAGTCTAGAATTTGTCTACATTTATTGGTAGATACAGGCTAGAATTTGTCTACATTTATTGATAGATACAGTCTAGAATTTGTCTACATTTATTGGTAGATACAGGCTAGAATTTGTCTACATTTATTGATAGATACAGGCTAGAATTTGTCTCTACTGTTGTGGTAGATAAAGGCGAGCATTTGTCTACTATTGTTGGTAGATTTAGGCTAGCATTTGTCTACTATTGTTGGTAGATTTAGGCTAGCATTTGTCTACTATTGTTGGTAGATTTAGGCGAGCATTTGTCTACTATTGTTGTTAGATTTAGGCGAGCATTTGTCTACTATTGTTGTTAGATTTAGGCGAGCATTTGTCTACTATTGTTG
>CABEEJ010001057.1:100822-126066 GCA_901482245.1 Timema douglasi | reverse complement strand
TTTTTTTTTTTCTTTTTTTTTTTTTTTTTTTTTTTTTTTTTTTTTTTTTTTTTCAACATCTCTGTTTTGGTTATTTATTTGAGTGGTTTTTAATTAGTTTATTTAATTTCTAAACTTTTGCAAAAATTTCTTTGCTCACACAAAAATAGATGTCTATTGAATAATCTTATTTTAATGGTTTATAGCTATAAATATATTTTAGTTCTTAACTTTTCCCTTCAAATAATTTTACTTGAGCGGTATTTTACAAATTTTGCTCTTTTTTAAAATGTTTGGTAGCTTTATAATTTTCTATGTTTTCATGAAGAAGGTATAACATGTTCTCGAACAATTATTGTGTTGAGTGTCATCTAAATTGGCTGGGGTAAGGCTGTGAGCCCTGTGTAGTCGGAATGAATATGTGTTTGTTTTGTTGATTAGAATAACTCCTTAATTGGTAATCAACCCTTTTTTGGTGGCCACATGGTCTAAGGCGCAATCTTTATCATACCCTAGACTGCCGATGACAGGGAGATCGTGGTTTGATCCTGGGTGGGTGTACTGAGGGCGGTTTTCCCACACTCCTTATCCCTAACCCATTAGCCAGTTCATAAGCATGTAATTTGAATGGATGTGAATTTGATGCATTTTCCACATGCTCTGAATTTGGAGTTCATTATAATTAATGTTCCAGGTGCACAAAAACATGTTTTGCCTTCATAAACAGAAACTCTACATTATGGTAAATAAATCAAAATTTTGTCATTTAAGTGCATTTTTAGTATTTTAAAAATCATATATACTTTTTTAATTCACATAAATATTTACTTACTTTTATCAAATCCTTCACTTTCAGTTTCTCTTGCTATCAAAAATGCTTTTTTTTTTCATTCTTAGGTGGTGTGGAATATTAAATGAGAACTCAACTGCTTCCAGCTTTTGGTCGGGTCACTTATAGATATAAACTATTGCAATTTAAACACCGATTTGGATTAGACCTATGTGATTTCTTCAAAAACTTCGCAATATAGATTTTACTATATTATTAGTTTTGATTTATTGATATTTATACTTTATATCAAAATAAAAAGTGTAGGTCCAATGAATACATAAACATACCTTTTCTAACAGTCAACTTTCAGATACTGTTCTTCTTATGGTGTTTATACCCTAGTTTAATAATATTAGAATGGTTCATACATACTTAAACACAAGCATTGACCACATCTTCCTGATGTCTATGTTTATTTCATTAAATGTAAGAACTTGACCTATTTTGGCTTCATTGGAAATAGTTGCAACCCCAGGTAGATTGTTAAATCACCATAGAAATCACAAAATGACAGTTGGGTCACTCCTATTTTGCATCAATATGTCTTCAAATTGTTTCTGTTCTAAATCAACGTGTTAGGTTTTAAGATAATCATTCTGCATTTCTCTAGCGTATATTGATAGGGAATTGACCACTTTTAGATAAATATATATAAAAACACACTGCTGGCTAAGAGCCAGTCACTAACTTAGAAAGTTAATACTGTACTCATGACCAGACACCACCTTGTAGTGGGCTAGTGTGGAGTCGAATTGAGACAAGTGATAACATTTTACCAAATTTTTAAAAATTCAACCACAATTATTTAAAAAAATAAAAACTCACCATTCCATTTTCGCTGTTGTCATATTAAAATACAGGAAAGCTCGCTTCAACATGTTTTCTGGTTTGAGGGTGATCTTGTGTCTAATAACTCGGTAATAGGCTGTGAGTGTGGGGTGAGTTCATTAGTTTGGTGGGTGAGACACTTAGAACACATTAAAACATTAGACTGTTGTGTCTAGAAACTTGAGCAGATGAATCACCATTTTGTATGGTTTCACTCCCCGTGTATCTATATTTGAGTTAAAGGGGGGTTGGTTATCGAGATCCGCTTCGCTGGTCGAATGGTCTAAGGCGTCACTCTTGCAGATAATGGATGGGGAGACCAGGAACTCTTGACCCACTACTGGAGTTAAATCCACACATAATTGCTAAACTCAAACCTCTTGATTTTATGGGTTTGTGAAATTATTATATTTTGTGTAATCCGGCCTTAATTATGTGTTTGATTCAGCTGTTTGATACACACTTTCTAAAATTGTAATGGATCTCATTATTATATGAATTACTCGCAAACATCAGACTTCTATTTGACATGTCAAATTAGACACAAGTCAGATTGATATAATAAGAAGTAAACCACCTATTTTTTATACTTTGTGATGGTACTGAAACTCCTCCATGGTGATTGTGTATTTGTCTCAAGAGTATGTCATTGTGTGGTTTGTCTTGGGACCGTGAAGGAAGGAGGAACTATCTGGGAGAGTATCTCATTAACACCCACGGTTTCTTCTCTTTCTCTTCCAGAGGCACAAGCGAGATAGTGTTTGCTATTGCGAATCAGGCTGTGCCTCTCTGTCGCGCGAGGGCTTGTCAGCCCTCGGCATTAAAGGGCGGAGGCGGGCTAACCACCCACCACCTCCCTCGGCGTGTGCACGTCCAGGTGCATGCTTGCTCCTCTGTCGTCGTCTCTCCCTTCGTGTGCATTCGTTGATGCGTGCGCACACAACTGTTTTTGTGTCGCGATGATGATGGGAGTCAGAGCGTGCACCTGCGTGGAATCGATGGCTGGCTATAACGGCCACGCTCGCACACACGGTCACTCGCTCGTTCGGGGTATCGACGCAGGTAATAAGAACTAGTAATAAAATAACTGGTTACTCATTTGTTTTTATTTGCAGGATATTTGTCTGTTTGCACTTTTCCAAATTATCAGACGTGTCATTTTAAGTATTTACATAACTAACCTTACATTGGGCTTATCACATTATTCAACAAGTCGTTATAAAACTTTGGAAGGGCGCATTCAGGATTGTATTGAAGATAAGTTTGATTTTTATTTGATTGTGTTTTTTGTTCCCTCCCTATCCCCCTAAAACTGGAAATTATTGGTTCATTTTTTTGTTATTTTTTTCCCTTGTGTGGAGTTGAGCCATTGGAGGCTTTGTTTTGCAAGAGTCAGGGTGAAACTTTTACAGATGTGGAGGATGTCAAGTTTGTGATAAACTTTGACTACCCCTCAAGCTCAGAGGACTATGTGCACCGTATTGGTCGTACTGGCCGCTCCCAGAAGACTGGCACGGCATACACATTCTTTACACCCAGCAATGGCCGCCAAGCGTCTGATCTAGTGGCTGTGTTGAGGGAGGCCAACCAAGTCATCAATCCAAAACTGTACGAGATGGCTGAGAACTCAAACTCCAAAGGCATTGGCGGAAGAGGTGAGACATAGGAGCCGTAGTGCACACTATTAGTTTGATGTTTCGAGTCAGATAAGGAGTGGAGTTCATTTTTGTGTTATTTTAAAATATAGGGAAAATGACAGTAACCTTTTATTTATTGAAAATACTGGGAAAAAGTAATTTTTTTTCGTCTAGAAACTAAATGTAACATTTGTTTGTTAAAATGCATTCATCATAACATTAATAGTCTCAGTTAAGTGGTAATTTAATTTTCTAGGGTCTAGTGGTTTTGTACTGTAATTATATTTTGCAAACATGGCAAAATAATAGCTCTAAAACCAATTCCCAATGAAAGTTTGTAAAATAGATAGAATAACTGTAAAATATAATTTAGCAAGGGATCTGCTCTGATAAATGACACCTAGACACGAGAATCAAACCCGGGACCTTTGGCTTAATACACCAATATTCTAACCACTGAGCTACCAGGAATTGTCCTGTGCCCAGTGTCATTCTTCACTCATATTTTAAGGCAAAGTCTATGATGGACGCGCGGAAATCGTCGGCTACAAATGTGTGATTTTATTAAGATCACGAGCTGTCAGATAACGCGGCCACCTGTTCCTGGTAGTGTGCTAACAATATTTGATAGGGTTCAACTAATTGTGTCTAATATATTAAAGGCCGCAACCGCTGGCGTGGACGCGAGAGAGACCGAGGGGGTAGAGGCCGCTCCAGGAGCCGGTCTCGCAGCAGAAGTCGAGGAAGGGACCGGTCTCGCAGTCGCAGCAGGAGTCGTGATCGTCGAGACAGGTCTCGCAGCCGGGACCGGCGGCGTAGGAGTCGCAGTCGTGAGCGCCGCGACGACCGATCAGGCAAGTTGGAGCAGCCGCCTACATCGACTGGACAAGAGCGTGGCCCATCGTCTGGGCCTGGGCCTGGGCTGCCTCCTCTGGCTGCCACCGCGGCTCTGCCTCCGCTGATGTTCACCGCCCCTCCGCCGCCCCTCAACCGGCCGCTGCCGCTCCTTAATCGACCTCCTCCCAGTCTCTTGGGGGTCCACACACAACCCCCTCCTCCTCCACCACCTGTCTCCCAATACTTAGACCCCGCCCTTCTACGTGACGCCGCCCAACAACCACCTCCTCCCCCACCTCCTTCCCAGCCCCCCCTGCCACCTAGCCTGCCCTACACCCCTCAGCAGCATAACTTCTATCAACCTGCTCCCCCGCGGATGGTTAACGGCTACGGGTATGCTCAATCCAACCATCACCAGTAGAGAGCCTCAGTGTTCAAGGTTTGTGTCTACACAACGCCGGCCGGTGTCAGCGCGGTAGAAAAAGTACACCGATACACCTTTACAATGTTGTTGTTTCACTCAAGTGTTTTTATAGGGCCCAGTGGCTGTCAAATTCAATGTTAGAGAATTGTTTGAGAGGCTCAAAGACGCCCAGTACACAAGATAGGTTACAGGGGGCACAAAATATTTCTTGGGGTTAAATGGCGCATATATAAGTAGTGTGCATACTCTCATTAAATAACTATTTCCTGGACATACAACTTGTGTTGCGTTCATGTAGTCCAAGATGTTATCTGCCCCTTTTGAATCTGTATTTTGTAACTGGTAGATTTCCAGCTCTTAACATTGAATTATTCTATCTTGGTGTTTTCATTTAGCTGTACTTTTTCTATTCCTTGGTATTCATTTTCGTTGCTTTCAGCTGTTTGCTTTTTTGTCTAGTAAGTTAAGAATGAAGTGATAGATTATATTCTCCTGTTCCTGACCCACTCAGTTTTGCAGTGACATATTTGTTCAGCTTGAGGTTCTTGTTGCTTGTTTTAGATGAAGAATATGTGATCGGCAAGAGTTATTGGAGCAGCGCGACCGCAGAGCGATGAGAAACTTTTAACTCGTTGCAAGAATTTTCGACGAGTCATTCCAGTGCTATTTAATCATTAAGAAGAACCTCCCTCCCCTCCCCAAAATGTATTTACTTTCTTAAAGATTAAATGGATTCTTCTCGGCTAAAACAGGTGGTAAAAGCTACAAGGTGAATTAACTATGAAGGACACTGCAGGACTGAAGTATCCTTGTATAACCTTACTCCTTTTCAAATCCTTATCGGCAGAAAAAAGAGGAGGTGGCCCTTGTTTATTTGTTTTTGTTGGTTTAATGTACAATGTATGTACAGTACAGTTTTCTTTGTTTTTGCTGCAAATAAAGCAAGTTATTATGTGTTTGTATTGAACTTTTACTTATTTCTACGTTGTTCGGTTTTGTTTTAGCGTGAGGCGCACCATACAGCCATTTCTGATTGGTTCTTCCTTCCACCCTATTCTGTGACTGGGGATATTTCTTATACATGAAGAGGAGTTCAGGGGGGTGGGGGGTGTGCTTTTTTCCCCCCTCAAAACACTAGTTTGGCAGAAATGACATGTTTTCTCTGTGTGATATGTTGGAACTGATAGTTTTGTGTCTTAGGACCTTGGCACTGTAAAATGGATCTCTGCATATTTTTTTCCTATGCAATGTATGTTTAATGCTAATATTATTTTTTATCCGCTTCAGTTGTGTTTTACGTTCTTAAAACACTAGCCTGTGAAATTAATCTTGTTTTTAACTTTTGTATAAACATTTTATTTGTACCTGCAAGTTGTACAAATAAATCACTTGTCCTAACTTTTCTTAAAACATTTATTTTCAAGTTTGTTTTCCCTCTTGTGTCAATAATGTGAACATAGTTTAACTATGTCACAAAACGCCATTATCAGAATCTAAAGGTATGGAGGCAAGGGGGGGAGAAGATTTTTCTTAGCATCTCATTTTACTACCCGCTTAGGCTATACACCTATGTACTAATTACACTAATGTATTAAGGATCATTAAGGTTGAATTTAGAATACGTGTACTCACATTTGTAGGAGAAAAGCGGAAAACCATTTATGAAAAATCGCCCTCAGTACACCTTACTGAGATAAAACCTGTATCTCTTCGTCTTCAGCAGTCTAGTTTCTTGTGAGAATAATGCCTTAGACAAAGTAGCCACTAAAGTGGGTAGGAAAGTATTTTAAGCAAAACCAAAAGACCCGTTGGGGTGGCCACATGGTCTAGGGCGGTAGTCTGCAATAGACTAGATTGTCAATGAATGGGAGATCATTGTTCGATCCCAGTTGGGTGTACTCAAGGGCAGTTTTACAGAATGGTCCCCCATTATTTTAAGTAGTACATAAGCGTGTAACCCAAATGGGTCATATTTACCTGGAAAAAAGAAATTACTTGTTATGTTTTAGATATATAGTAAATTATCATATTTACTTGAATTTAAAACCCCCAGTTTATCAGTGGTTCTGGAAAGATTTTTTAAAAGTTGTATATTTTTTTATCATGAATGAAAAAAAAAAAATTGAATCAGTCATTTCTTAAAGGTGCTGAGAGTTGTGGGGGTAACCCTTCACCCCCTACAATGTTGGTTAAAGGCTTGAAAGTTGGGAATTTTGTGAGATTTGAGACTCGGAGCTGGGAAATTCTAGGCTTATTCTGTACCCCATTACTTTCTATTATGAAAATCCTTAACCACAGACTTGTACAGACGAATTTAAAATTTCCCAACTGCTGATCCTTACCCTACGAAAAATCTCAACTTCAAAAATTGTCAAACATTTAAAGGAGATTCCTTGTTTAGTAGATTGTAGAAATCTTAGTTAATCAAGTAGTCTAGTAGCGCCGTTGTCAATATGCTGAATGCGGTATGGAAAGAATAATAAAGGAACATGAGTTGCCCAATAGCAAAATCTCACTCGGCCAACAATTCTTGAAGTGGCAGCATTTTCGGCCAATGTTTTATTAATGGTTTAGTGTTTTTAGTTGTGACTTTCGTGGCTGCTAGACTCTCAATTTTTTTATTCAAATCATCATGCGGTACAGCCAATGATTTAATTAGAGCTTTACTAAATTTTGAGGGTATAAATGCTGTGAATGTTACACAATATTTTTATTGTTGTCTTATTGAAATCCTGGCTGATGAAATGAGGACATTGAGGTTAGTGCTAATGTCTGACTTCTGAAATACACACTAATTTTTCTATCAAGTATCCATACTAGTTTTAATTGAAGTAATGTATCTTATTTCATTTTTTATTAAAATAGGCTCAAAGCAACAATGAAGGAAGAGGAGTAATAAGGCTGTGTTACATTGTTACAACTCTTATAATTTTTTTTCATTTGATTAAGTAGATTCCATTAAACAAAAAATTAAGTTTTGCATCCTTTACAATTTGAAAATTTGGGATACATTTTAAATTTGTTAGGGTGTTCGATTTGCATGAAATTTCATATAACCATGTAGTTAATTGTGCTGATTTTGAATTTGCCATAAGTTAATAAATAAAATGTCAGGGGGAGCCCCTTGACCCTCACAAGCTAAATTACAATGTTTTTTGAATAGTTTATTATACCAGTATTAATATTTTCGGGCAACTTCCATGAGGTTATGAATCAGGACATTGGTAGGCAGGCATCAAAATAATGTAGAAATATCGATAAATTCCATTTTTTATGGTATTATTTTTACAGTTGAAAATGTTTTTAAATAAATATGGCAAAATTGCTAATTTTTTGATAAAGTATATCTCCAGGTGTTTATTAGTTAAATATTATATTCTGAAAATTGAAAAATGACACCTGGACACGGGAATCGAACCCGGGACCTTTGGCTTAGTACGCCAATGCTCTTACCACTGTGCAGAGTCTAAGATGGACGTGCGGAAGTCGTCAGCTTATAAACATGTGATTATCTAAGATCGCAGCCATCAGACAACGCAGCCATTTCGATAATTATATATATAATAGTACAGGATTTGCATTTAATGAAACAAATAGCCGAAACTATTGTTAATGCATTTTAGTGGGGATATTCCCTCATAGATATCATTCTGAAAATTGAAAAATGATACCCGGACACGGGAATCGAACCCGGGACCTTTGGCTTAGTACACCAATGCTCTTACCACTGAGCTATCCAGGATTCGTCCCGTGCCCATGTGCCCATGGTCATTCTTCACTCATAGTTTAAGGCAGAGTCTAAGATGGACGTGCGAAAGTCGTCAGCTTATAAACATGTGATTATCATACAACGCAGCCATTAGCGACTCGGTAGTTGGCATTTTTGCAGCCATTTCGACAATTATATATATAATTGTACAGGATTTGCATGTTTAATGAACTGGCGCCAGGTATGAATCATCAGGGTTTCGACAGTGCGTTGCGTCATCGGTAAAACTCTTTGCCGGCGGAGGGGTGCAAGGGTCAATGACCTCGTGTACTAGCTAACAGTTTCAAGGTCACGATTTATTCTTGTCTCGACTCGTTTTGTCGAACCGCCAAACTGGCGCCAGTTATGAGTCATCAGGGTTGTGACAGTGCGATGACGTCATCGGGAAAACCCATTGACGGGGGAGGGTTTCTAGGGTCAATGACCTTATGTACTATCTCATGGTTTCAAGGTCACGATTTATTCTTCTTGTCTCGACTCGTTTTGTCGAACCGCCAAACTGGAGCCAGTTATGAGTAATCAGAGTTGCGACAGTGCAATGACGTCATCGGGAAAACCCATTGACGGGAAGAGGTCTGTAAGGGTCAACCTCATGTACTAGCTCACGGTGAAGGTCATGATAAATTCCTATCTCGACTCCTCTTGTTGAACCGCCAAATTGGCGCCAGTCATCAGGGAAAACACAATGCCACACAGATGGGGAGGGTTGTGACATAATTCAAGGTCGTGTTCTATTTATGTCTTGTCGAGCTGCCAAACTGGCGCCAGTCATCAGGGAAAACCTATTGCCGGAGAGGTTTGTGACATCATTCGAGGTCACGATCTATTCATGTTTTCTCGAGCCGCCAAACTGGCGCCATGTATCAGGGGAAACTCATTGCCACATAGAAAATTCGAAATAAACCTTTGCGACATGAAGGAGGACAACAGGTTGCTAACCCCAAGTCGTCATGGAAATAACCAAAGGGGAAATTCAGGTCAGACGGAAATATACTCCCACCAGGTATGAGTCATCAGGGAAAGCCCAAGGGGTTTCAAAATAACATTCAATGATTACGTCACATGGGGTCAAAGGTCAAATTGGGGCTATACACCCCGCCAGCTACTAACGGATTAGTTTTATAACAACTATCAAAACATAGTATGTCGGTCCCAAGTTAAATTCTTGTGTCCATAAGTTATCTTTTAATTTATATGATATGTAAGATGAAGCTATAACCGTAATTAACGAATACTCATATTCGACATCATGTAGAGATAATGCTTTAAATAATTTAAATACTTAATCTATTAGTTCGTCATATATGTATATATAACGTGACCAGATTTGTTCTTCCCTAAAGCGGGACATGTTTATATCAGGAGGATATAGTCGTTATGGATGACCCCTCCGGTGGGGTTAAGGAACCCCCTCCCCTGATTTTTTAAATTTTAAGCCTAAAAAGTCGTGTTTTGAGGCCATCCTGGGCCCCTGCGAGAAGATATAATTTAAAAGTTTCGTATTTACCTGAGCTCGGAAGTTGCTTATTTGTGGTACATTAAAAGTGGGTTACTTTGACCCACTTTTGTAACACTTTTTGCTTAATATTGTGGTGTAAAATAAAAAATAATAGATTTAGAGTTTGTATGGTAATTTTTTAGATAGTTCAAACCTTTCTTTAAAAGACTGTCATATAATAATCAATGTTTTCTGTTAAATTTTACCAGATTTATGGTTTTTTAATTTGGGCTAAAGTAGAACGTATGTAAGGGTAGCTTTGGCCCACTTCGTATATTCCTATCTTAAAACACATTTAAATATGCCTGGAGCAATGTAACATGCTGGTTTGGATGAAAAAAGTACTCTCATATCAGTACAAACACATACACTTTATTAAATATTCGTTTACACTGGTAAATATATTTTTTTGCAAAGGTTAGAGAAAAATTAAACTTAATTTATTGATAAGAAAACAAAACATCAGCCTTATTAAAAGTCTTAGGGCCGGTCTTATGACTACTGGATAGCTATTAATCTGACCGTTAACTATTTTTATCTGGCTGAAAAGTTAAAAGTGCGTCTTATGACCGCCAGATAGCATTTATCTGACAGATAAAAGGTATTTATCCATAACATTTTTATCGGGAAGTTTAAGTACTGGATAACTTTTATCTGAAAGTTAAAATTGACGTTTCCTTAGTGACGCGTTGTTTATCTTGAGGTTTCACCTGTCAAAATCTGTTTTTAGGTTAAAATCTTGGTCTGCGTGTTTAGTAACCACAGACCCAGGTTCTAATTATATATACAGTTCGAACATTTTATTAACACTTGTATAAAAACTGAAAAGCTATTTGTAGAGTTGTAGTTATATAAGAACAAATTATTTAAATGTGGGTACATTAAATGAAATGTTGTAAACGTTGCACCCAAATATTTCCCACATTTTGTCAGACACCGAAATTAGTACTTGCAAGACAACTAAGCTTCTACGCCCACGTGATGCTATATGTTTCCTCGCATTTGTTTAGCCGCCATTATTTAACAGATATTGAGCCTTGTCACCACTCGCTAGGTTGTAGCAGTATCAGCAGGCTTTATACGCATTAGTGCACCATTAAAAACAGTACCAAATTTGCGTTTTCCGCATAAAAATATATTTATCCTACAGATATGCTATCCTGCAGATAAATTCAGTTTATATTACGCTTAAAACGTCAAAGTGGCTGATAACCTTTATCTGGTCGCTAACTTTAACCTCCCGATAGCAATATTTATCTGGTAGTCATAAGACCGGGCCTTACTATATATAAGTTCAAAAACAACTTTTAATACTTGGCTAAGCAGTATTTATAGAAAAAAGTCCTCTTTTCAACAATTTTGGAGGCGTCATCACTTGTATGATGTCAGACCATTCGTAAAAAAGCATGTCCTTTTCTTTTGGCCACTTCCAATACTTTTGGGTAGGCTCCATACAATCCACGATAGCACCATTTTCTACTACTCTCATAACCAGTCCAGGAAATTGTTTTCCCTCCCAAGCAAACACAATAAAGTTTCCTTCATCTAAAGTGTCCTTCAGAGTTTGGGGGTTTCCAGATTTGTTGTACAGTTTTAACAATGTTTCTGATACCAGAAGTTCCCGGTGTTGACTCAGGAATTGTTCGTTTACGGGTCTTCGTAGGTTGTGACTTGTAGACTTCCTCATCTGAACTGAACACCAAATCACTGTGCCCAGATGAAACAATACTATAATCATCAGAATCTTCATCAGATGTTGGTAAGTCCTGATATTTTTCTTCCTCTTCTGCCCTTTTTGCTTTTGTTTTCAAGGTTTCCTCTTCTTGTGGTTGTATCAAATCTTGTTCTGTGATGCTTTGACCAGCTGGTATATTTAGTTTCTTTTTTCTACTACTTCGGGGTTTCACAACTTCACACCTTTTCTTTTCTAAGTGAGATCAAAAAGGATTCTCCAACAAGTTCTAAGTCAACTGCTGTGTTTTTGGATGGAAGACGTTTTAATATCTCCTCTTTCTTAAGTGGGTAAATCTCAGATTTTCTTAATCCAGATATTATGTTGGAAGAAGTGTGTTCTTCCAGTGAATCCAAAGTCTTCTTTAAAAGTCTAGGAAATAAGTCTTTTGATAGAGTTGCAACGTGTTTACCACTATCAGTTTCTTTCCATTGCTCCATTGTTTTCTTCCATTTAATTTTCAATGGGCGAAAATACGCCACGTCTAAGGGATGTGTTAATTGGCTTGAATTAGGGGGCAAGCAAACAAAACTTATGTTGTTCTCCTGACATAGTCTTAGCTTAAGCTTAAGCTTAAGTGGGAGCTCAGATTTTCTCCAATTACCACCTTCCCCCCCCTCCCCCTCTCTTTTCTGTAGTTCTGGAAGAAGGTTGCGATGTGAACCACTCTTCAAATGTTGGTAGGTCAATCCAACCATGCCGGGTCCTGTTATATCTGGCTCCTTCAGGCCCGCCTTCAGTCCATGTGTTCCATAAGTGTTCTGGCTTATAAATTACATTAGGTGGTAGTGCCTCTCCAGCAGCATTAGCACAGAACATAACTGTTGTGCTGGATTTGGTCGAGTTCATCACCCGCTCCGGATACTTACAACCTCTGCGACAAATGATTTTTTTTCCGTCTAGCATCATTTGTCATATTTGTTTCGTCATAGTTGTATATATTGTTGGGTGGTACAACCATCAAAAATTCTTCAAGATTACTAACAAACTCAGTTATTGTCTCCTCAGTCACTGCGGCCCGGGCCCTTTTGATATTGGAAGCAAACCTCTTTGCTAGAAGAGGACGTCTTGCTAAGAATGACTTTGCCCAGTCACGTCCTGGCAAATTATTTTGAAACAGTTTAACTACTTTTCCTTGCCTAATGAGATAAACTTTAGCAATGAAACGTAAATCAAGTTCATTTATTGGAAAACCAAATTCACTAAGTTTATCGACGTGGCTTGTAAAAGCACGTTCTTCTTCATCACTAAAAACATTAGGATGTCCAGGAGATGAGGTATGACGATTTTTAAACGTATTTTGTATGGTGCTTCGGCAGATCTGAAAATGGGCCTCAGCCTGTCGTTGGCTCATTTCGCCTGATCTTATAGCTTCTAAGCAATCATTAAGTTTAGCTTCCGTGTAATCATGATACTTCCTGCTCCCAGGTTGCCTCTTGTATGTTTACGGTATATTTTAGGATCTGGAATAAAAATATAGTGTTGGTAACTCATATAATACCTACCACCATGTTAAAATGGCATTAATGCCACTTTTTAGAGGATTTAGTAAATTTTTGTTTCAGTTTACTACTTTAAGGGCTACTTTGGCCCACTTTTTTATGGGACAAAGTTACCCGATTTTTAGGAGGTACCAGCACACTTTTTTAATCTACAATTACAACCAAACATATTAAAGTTTACCATAACCCTGATACATATTATACATTAGGATGATATTGGCATTGAAATAGCGTACTTACCTAAACTAAAACATGTAACGGGAGTCTTGCACGACCGGAAGTTTGATGTGAACGAAACACGTGTGTTCAACAAGGTTATGGAAAAACCAGTACTGCAGCCTAGTGGTGAAAGTTATAACTATTTCGATGATGCCTTTGCTTGACTAGTGCTACGACCTAACGGAAACGCCATTTACTTAGTAAATCTGATGCTATCAGCTTGTAGTGGAGAGGTTTAAATATTTGTTTGTTTTGTTTTGGGGTAAAGTAGCACCCCAGGGCCAAAGTAACCCACTTTTACGGTAATTTGTTTTAAAAAAAGTAGAAAGCAAAGCTTACGTAAGCCTAAACTTTTTCTTTCGTTGGAGTGGGGGTTGGGATTGAAAACGTATAGACAGTTAATTTAGATGTTTATTTTTACAATTATGTTGCCGTGGTTATAGAAACAAACCTCTAAAAAGCATACAAGTAAATAGGAAAGAAAGCACATTATATTTATTTACTCAGTAAATTTTAGCATCTAAATTCTAAGTCTACATTTTTATGTTTCATGCAGACTCAGTCATACTCATACTTTATATTAGAACTTATTTGTTTTAACAGTGGTAAGAGCGTATAACCCGAACGGGTAGTAAGACGCGGTGCTAAAATATATATGTATAACAGTGGTAAGGACCACAACATTGAATAAAGACCTGACAACTCAAGTCAAAATTAATTATGGTCACTAATATTGACCTTAAAACGTTCACCTTAAGTTGGGTCTTCTCTGATGTCCACACTTTTGTCATTGCAGAAAAAAATCTCAGCAGTTGCATTACTTCCTGGCAGTGCTTGCACATATTTTGCGATTTTACTGGTGTGCTGATGGTTTATGGATTTTTCTCTCAAATGTTTAAGCAGTTCAAGCCACCATTTATCAGATTCTAATTTGTTCTCATTCCACAATGAAATATGGCTCTCAATGTATATATCTACACAAGTCATTTAATCAAAAATTTCTGTATCAGAAGACGCGTATAAGTTTTTTTTTAACGATAAGGTAGTCTTCGGCTAGTTTAACATCAGACCACTCGGAAGTTATTTTTAGAGTTGCCCATTCAAATATCTCCAAGTCCTCGAAATGCGTAGTTCACTGCTCTAAATATTGTAATGATGTCTCGTAAAATGTTACAATAGTCTTGGTAAAATCCTCTTTTTCAGGTCTTAAACAGTTGTTTGTCATTAAGTTGCTCAGTACATGAGGAATAAATTTAGTATTAATCTTATTTTGAAGGTTCTCTTTATTTTTTTATTTCTGCAGTATCTTCGATGGCAGAAACATTATGAACTTCCACTTTCAAAATTGAGTTTTGTAAGGTGACTGCTTGGTTGTGTATGAAATATAGCCTGAGCGTTCATCTTCAAATAATGTCTTCAAAACCATGGGACATTTAGGTTGACTCAGAAAGTATTCCTTGATTGACAAATATAATTTTAAAATTATTTCCACGGCAGGCATTAGCGCTATCCATCGTGTCTTGCTGTACTACAACATTTTCTGGTACTCAATATTGATGGTATCACAAATTTCTTTAAATTTTTCTACCCTTAGGGTGTGAATATATTTTCACAGCCACAACTTCTGCATCTACTGGAAAACAAACAATCTCACTTAATATAGCGATGTGTATAATGTTCGAAGCAAACCCAATACCCACAATATCTCTTTGCAAAAAAGTTTCAATTTGCGATAAACATTCTCTGTTCCTTTTATTCCTGCACCACCAAACATTCAATTTGTGTTATCCCAACTGAAAGAAATTATTTTGTCTGTTTGCAACAAATCCTTTAAATAACTGACAATAATTTCGGAAGTATCCCTAAGCTGAGTCTGTAAGTCCAATAATTTTACTTTCACCCCATCAAACTTATCAAAATATCTCACCAACACGGGTAATACTTTTTGTGACCCGCGGTTAGATGCGTCTGTCATTAACACAAACATAATTTGCATTTTCCAACCACCTTTTAAGTTGTGAATCATCCAATGGCGCAAAAACTTAAGTTACAATGGGTTGCGACTTTGTTCTGGAACAATGAAACGTTGGTTCAAAGCACGTACTTATTACTTTCGAAGCACAATCATTGGAGCGAAGGCTGTGATTTTCTCGTACAGTGTGATAGGCCCAGACACCTCCAGCAGCAGAAACTTCCGAGATCTTTCTTGGATGGCATATTACTTTTTTTTAAACAAAGAAATCGATTTACTAGAACAAGCGGCTTGGTCTGACGCTAGCTGCTTATGAGAGTTTAAATATTTTCACATCATAGTAAGCTCCGTGCGCAACATTAAACTCAGTACGATATTTCACAGATGACATCACTACTGTTCGCTTCACTTTTAAGTTTTATGAACAGATATTAAACCCATAAGTCATCGTTGAAAGAGCACTTTCTTTTTGGTATTATTAAATATATTCGTTTGCAAACTTAGGCGCACACGACACAACTTACTAAAGTCTGAACACAAGTCTTCCGAAAGAAATAAGCACAGTTGAGGTTACTGGCCGATCGAATGATCTTTCAATAATCTTGTCTGCTAATGAACGTTGACGACTAACGAGTCCAACCGAATACTTCCAATGGAGGCTTGAATCAAAACAAATACTGTACATCCGAAGCTGTGGGCACATTGGTGTGGTATGGGGGAAGGGGATTCGCGCCGTCTAGACTGGACTGATAGGCACTGGGCTGGCGCACTGAGTGTCTAGACGAATCATAACAACGTTTATATTAATTTACTTAGTTCACAAAATGGACTATCCTCCATAGTGGGACAAGTGTGCGTCCCATAGAAAATCTTGGGGACAACGGGACACATTTCCCCAAAGCGGAACGTCTGGTCACGTTATACATAGCACACTTAGTGTAATTAATATTTTTATTTTTATTAATTACACTAGTGTTTTAAAAATGAGAAATATCTAAAACAGAGGTAATGTATTCACATTTTTGTGGAGGGACAAAGTAAATCATTTATAAAGATGCACCCTTTGTTTACTCATTCGGGATTTGAACCTTAACCACCGTTCATCGTTAAAATAAACTAAATGACAACATTTTAGAAAACATTCTATAATACTCTTTCGTAAGGAGTGTAAGATATGATAAAATAATACAGACCTAGATAAAGCTTGATAATACGGATAAATAGAATGCAAAAAGTTGAATATAAGAAGTGATTGTTAATGCGTCATAGCATTATTTTTAATTAAAGTCAAAGCATTAGATAAAACATACAATGATATGAGTAAAAAGATTAAACACTGGAGTGTTGTTATATAAATGGATAAATATTTAATATTTATCCAGTCTAGAACTTGCGGCTTACTGTTAAATATTTATGCATTTATATAACAACACTCCAGTGTTTAATCTTTTTACTCATATCATTGTATGTTTTATCTAATGCTTTGACTTTAATTAAAAATAATGCAATGACGCATTAACAATCACTTCTTATATTCAACTTTTTGCATTCTATTTATCTGTATTATTTTATCATAAACTAAATGAGCTTAGTGTTTAAATCAAGTTAAAGTTAACTTTAAAAAATGGACCGATGGTTTAATTCGGTCCCGGGGTGACATGGCAGTCTATGGGTAAGGTGTCATACTTCTGTGCTAGCTGTCCGGGGTTCAATCCTTGGATCCGGCACAGATTTATCTGATTGTCAAACCATTCCTTCACCTCTGACAAGACGTGTATTAATCACAACCTGTTTATGTGTGGAATGCCAGGCCTCCACCGTGGTTTGGATTCCACGTTAAACTGTAGGTGCTCCATTTCTATCTCACAATCACCCTACCATTACACATTAGCGTGAGTGCGTGTAACCCGAACGGGTAGTAAGACGTGGTGCTAATAATAATAATAGTTCAGTCCATGACTTACAGTTTTCATTCATAATAGCTTGAGAAGACTGTGTAGCTGCTAATCCGCCCCCTCCCTCAACCCCCCCTATCCTACCCAAAACTTCATCCCAAGACTTTCTAGTCCCTCCACTGCTGACGAAGATAGTTTTTTTTCCTCAATGGAACGGACCGTTAGCATCCACTTTCATCTTATCCTCAGCGACACAAACGCTATCTTACAGATTTTTCTCAACATCAGCTCTGTTCAAACAACGTTAATCCTCTACTATCTTAACAATTATTTCAATTAATCTTAAAACTATTAGTCTCAGCTAAATAGTACTAATTTAAGCCAACTGGTCAGTTAGAATTCAGGCAGCGTGCAATGGGGGTGTTGTCATCAGGTCTTCAGGTAAATTCTGGCGCGTTCCCACTTAATTTAACTCATAGCGCTTGTCACATTAGGGGCATTTGTTAATATTCAAAACTATTCTTAGCCAACCTATATTATATTTAGCTAATCTAACCTAATAAAATCAAGAAGGTAAATTCTGTTAAAGTCTAGTCATGTATGAAATATTGACCTATAGAACTAACAATATTTCACAATTATTTAAATCTGAAAAGCACCCATTGAGCCACTGTGCGAAGGTGTATAAAAATATGCCGAAGAAAAAAATAATGGGAACAGTGGAAGGAGGATTGATGGAGGAACAGTATGGTTTCAGACCAAGAAGGTTCACAGTAGATCTCATGTGTAGTAAGACAGGTGCTATAGAGACACTATGAGTATGGAAGGACCTACTGATGGCCTTCCTGGTTGGTGGCCAATTCTAAAACGGTGTGTGCAGGTGTAGATGCTGGGAAGGACTGAAGAAGAAAGAAGTGAGGGAAGAGACTGCAAGGAGCGTGAGAAAGATGTACAAAGAAAGTGAGAGCTGTGTGAAAGTAGTAGGGGTGAGGACAGAATGGGTTTAAATGAGAGATTGTCTGAAACAAGGAAGTTATCTCTCACTTTTGCGTTATTATAGATTCAATGAACACTCTAGTAGTTAAAAAGGAATTAATAACATTTTATCAATTATAAAAATAACCAAGATAAAAATATGGCAAACAGCAATTGAAAAAAACCACACCTAGTATGAGCAAAGAGGTTACACACAGAGAGGTATTAATTATACTATCGGGGCAGCCCTACAAGCCACTAGGACATTTACAATAACAGATTAATAGACATACCAATTTTTCTCAACACTCCCACTAAATTAAGTGCCTATACTTGAAAACAAAGCAGAAATATTCTCAAAGATATTAATTAAAATAATACAGACTGTTAAAGTAAACAGAATACTTATTCACATTTCAATGTTGATCAGTCCTATCAATTTACATAGATGATTAAAAAACATCCCTAGATAGTGATTTAGTCAGTATGCCTGCACACTGATCTCTTGATGGAACCTACTTGACATCAATGGAACCATCTTGATACTTTTCTCGAATAAAGTGGTAACGAACGTCCACATGTTTGGTTCTCTTGTGGTACTCTGGATCTTTTATTTGTTTCATGCCACTCTGGTTGTCAATATGTAGTACAGTAGAGGCTCCCACTGTTTCTTGAAGTTCTGATAGTAGGGAACGTAGCCAAACTATTTCCTTGACAATGCAGAAGGTAGCAACATACTCACCCTTAGTGATAGAGAAAGTAACCGATCGTTGCCTCTGATTGGCCAAGCCACAGGTCCTTCATTCATCGTGAAGGTATAGCCTGATGTTGATAGACGGGTTTCAAGGTCTCCTGCATAATACGAATCAGAATACCGAACTAGGGGCTCAGGCTCTTCCAGTCTTCTATACTTGATTCCAAAGTTCGAAGTGCCTTTGAGGTATTTTAGAATCCTTTTAACTGAATTCAGGTGATCTTTGCTGTGGTTGTTAAGTTATTTGCTGACACTGCTGATTGCAAACATTATATTGGGTCAACTTACAATAGGAGCAAAAATCATAGATCTAACTGCCTTCTCTGAATGGCACATCAACTGATTCTGACTCACTGGCTAACGGATCAAGAAGTACAGACGAATCTGATGGTGTAGCCACCACGTTGGCATCCTATAGTTTGAAACGCTTAATCATTTTGTTAACATATATTGTCTAATGAATGAATATTGACTTTTTTGTCTTGATTATATTCATTCCAACAAACGAAGAAAATCGTTGGACGCTGTTTATCTGAAAAGTAGTTATTTAGGAATTATCTTTTGATTTGCTTATTACAAACTTCAGAGCGTGTTTGAGTTGACAAAAAAAATCGTCTATATAAAGTGTAAGGAGAATTTTCGCTCCATGATATTCTCCTATATATACACAACTGTCAGCATTAAATTGTTTGAATCCAATGTTTATTTTAGAAAATCGTCAAATCTCCAGTTCCAGCATCGCGGACTTTGCTTTGGTCGATATAATGACTTGTTTAACTTACACACCATTCCGGGTTCAACAATTAAACCTTCAAAAGGATCTATGAATATTTCTTCCTCCACTCTACCATGAAGAAAAGTCGCTTTAACGTCAAATTGAATCATTTTCCAATCATGTTGTGCAGCTTTTGTAAATACGTACTGTGTCATATCTTACAGTAGGAGAAAAGGTTTCATGGTAATCGACTCCTTCATTTTGAGAATAACCCTTAGTACAAAGCCTTAATTTGTAGACCTAGCGTAATGTTTCTCCATCTTGTGCTCGGTTTACTTTAAAGGCCCATTTGCATGCTATAGTTTTTCTCTCTTCAGGTCTAAATATCATAACCTAAGTTTGATTTTTCACTAGCATATCTAGCTATTTTTCTATTTCTTCATTCCAATGTACAGCATCAGGGCAGCTTGTAGCCTTTTGAAAAGTATATGGTACATCCTCCTCGGTATAAAGAGATATATCTTCAACAAACGAGCTTTCTTCAATGAGTCTTTTAGGTAAGCAAATATTTCCTCTAGATTTCAATCTACGCTGTTGCTCTATAGTGGGAGGTTCCTCTGTTTCCGGAATTAGTCGGGGTTCTTTCTCTTCATCTGTAGCAATCTCCTTATCCTCTTCACTAGAGTCTTCACTCTCAGTCAAGTCAATTATTCGTTATTAAAAATTTGAGGGGATATGTTTTATTGACCCCCTGTTCACTCTCATTAAAATTAACATTATTTCTTGACAGCCTAATTTGTTTCTAAGTTACAGGGTCTAGCAATCTTTGATTAGCAGAATTTCCATAATAACCCACTAGTATCATGTTCTTAGATTTTGGGTTAATTTATGAAGTTTTACATCTGGGATTAACATGTCGGCTGTAGAACCGAATACTCTGATATGAGAAAGAGTATGCTTCTTTCTTGTCCATATTTCATACGGGGTCGATTTGGGCGTCTGTGAAGTACCAGTCCTATTCAAGATGTACACTGAAGTATTTACTGATTCAGCCCACAGGCGTATAGGAAGTCTTCTTCCATGGATCATGGTCCTTGCCATCGCCATGGTGGTTCTCTTGACACGTTCTGAACGTGAATTTTGCTCATCTATAGGGAACTATCCTTTCTATTTCTATTACATTAGTACGAGCAAAACTATGGAATTCTTCATTTACACACTCGCCTTCCCTGTCAATATGTAATATTTTTTATGCTGCAATTACATTTGTTTTTAACAATATTACAATAGTTCTTAGAGGCATCAAATGTATCATATTTGTGTTTCGGAAAAGAAACAACTCTGTAACAAGAACAGTCATCTTTGAATGACAAAGTACCTGGCAGATCCAAATTGGTGGTTCAGACATCGGACCACAAAGGTCACTAAGAACTCGTCCACCCACCTGAGTTGACTTTAGACGTAGACTTCGGAAACGAAAGTTTGTGTTGTTTACCTAAGGCAGATGGCTCACAAAAGAATTCTTCATTCCTTGAGAGATTTAAACCATATGGTAATTATTTAGATGCCATTTCTTTGATAGTTCTCACATTCATATGGCCTAGGCGTTCATGCTAAAGTATAAGGCTGGATTCAGATTAAATAAAATTTGATTCAAAAGTGTGAACTGTACTGAAAAACATGTAATACAAGTTTTTGGAAGCCCCCAGACCTTCTGCTAATAACTTGTTATTATGATAAACTCATGATTTATCCTTTTCTTTGATTACTTTCATGTCTTTTTTTTTAGTGCGAATACCTTCAGAAAGTAAGTTCCTTTTTAGTTTCGGTACAAACAGTACATTCTCAATTATGGAATTGAACCAACCAACAGGGATCAACATTTTAATTTGTATGGTACCTATTCTATTGACAGTCAGTCTGACGTCACTACCGAGCACTACAGTCGATGGATTGTCCAACTGCTCCAAGGTAGAAAAATATTCTCTGTGCCCCTTATATGGGAAGAAACTCCGCTGCCCAATATCCAAGCATCACTATCCGTGATAGAGTCTATGTCCTCAAAGGTAATGAAACTGAAAAATTAATCTAGTTGTTAGAAGACTTTTTATCATTTTCATTTTCATAAATATGATTTACATTTGGCTACTTTAGTGCACGGCAGTCACAAGCATAGTGGCCTTTACGGTGACAGTTGTAACATTTGACTTTAGCTTTGTTAATGTAACCACCACCCTTATTCTCCTATGAATAAAGGCGGGTACACATTGTAAATATAAAATACCAAAAACAAACAATAATTGCAAAGGAGCCAATAGGATATCTTATGACAAATAGGCCGTACTTCAGCATATAGGTCATTCTGCTTCCATGAACCCACTTTACAAATATTATTTAGAAGACTCAAAATTTAGCCAAAATCAGGGTTAGAGGATGGGACAGTTTCATTCAATTAGATTCTTTATCGGAATACCATAAGAGAAGATATACATTAACATAGGATTTTAAATAGTTTATTTTGATAAACAGTAGATAAATGATATTATAACCAAAATGGTTAAAGTTAAAAAGTGAGATAAATATATGAACATAAATGTATATTAGAAGGTTAATTCCAATTGTTTACTTTTAACAATCCCTCAATATTTAAAGGAAAAAAATATTTAATAAAAAGTATATAATAAATATGACAACAATGGGTCTCACTCAACATCCCAACTATAAATATACGTATATATATATATATATGGAGATATTATTTATATTGACACAGGAAATATTTTCATTTCCAATTTCATGTTCAGATTAATATTTACATGACATTACATATTTTTCATTTAATTATTTTTTTCCTTCTTTTATTTTTTTTCGATTATACTGCTCTCTGGTGGTTGAAATGATCTTAAAAATATTGTTTTCTGATTGGCTATTTTTCAAGCAATAGCAATTGTTATTATCAGCGCATGTATTTTACGTTCCAGCTGTACTTGTCAGCCATTATCGTTTTGTTCGCCGGTTGGAAAGGTAATAAATTTAACTTTAACTATTAAATTTCACTATATCCAAATGGTTCATTATAAATGATTACAGTTGGAATTTGTTTATTTATTTACATGAAACCATATTTTCGTATCGTGATTGCATTTATATATAATTTAATATTTCATTTCAGGTTTGATTGGTGGCAAGTGACATTTGATCATTTTGATAGAAAACATTTTCGCTGTACAATGTACAGCAACACTGGGTTCGCTAACCAACCAATGTACGTATTATTTAACTTTATCTATTATTTTAAGTAAATCTTAATCTGTTTACATTTACTAGTCAAATGTTTTTAATTGTGTTCTGCAATTCGCCATTTTGAATTCTAACTTTCCATGCTTTAGGTCAGATTATTGATTTGATTTTGGAAACGAGTTTATCCTTTATGTGTGTCGCTACTTCAGCAATGATGATACTTAATTAAATAATATATATTATCATTTATATTAAATGTCATGTTTACTTTGAACAAGGCCGTTTTGTTTGTTGATTTTGCATGTTGATCAATGACCTTTCTTTCCACTCTGTTAGGATAAATAGACTACAAACGGATACTGTACATTTATGTTATCCTATTGGTTAATTTGCTCAAAACCAGCTATTTATAAGTATATTTTTAGTCACTATTGTGATTTTCCCTTATACATTTGGACTTATAAAGTTGACACTTCATGGGATTAGTTTATGGTAGGTTAATATACTTATTTTGTTTGAACGTTTATTTTAACTAAGTTATTTATATTTTGTTATCAGGTATAGAGGGGATCGGGAACAATTCATACCTAAAAACAGATACTGGAGTAACCAGCAACACAATCAAAATGGCTTTGAGCCTAATCAGAACGGTTTGATTCCGAACAAAATGAAACAGCCAGGAGAAAACCTGAGAAAACCTCTTTGGGACTCAAATAGTCTACAACCGTTTCCGAAAAATTTTTATGTTCCTCATGCAAATTCCTTGGACAGGTTGGTATAGCTGTGCATAACATTCTACATGTATGCTATTGTGAAGTCTGGCACATGTCCAATGCATGGGTTTTTGTTTGGTTTTAGTTTTGTTTACTTTTTTCAATTCAGTAGTCAGATCAGGTGACTTATTTGACGCGTTTTAAGGATCTTATTCACTTTTGTAATCGAATATGACAATTCAATTTTCAATCATCTGACCTAAATTAATATATTGACACTAAACAAATTTGATGGTTTGTTAACAAAAGCCTTCTTTAATATCATATACACATGTCACATTTTTTTGGTATTGTTAATTTGGATTTTTAGTAAAACCTAATTTTTGCCAAATTAAAGGCACTGTATTGTAATAAATGAAACATTTTCTTATTTTTACAATAAGAAAACAAACTTTCCTATAACCATTAATATCATAAATGATGGGCCTTTACTTTTCAATTCATAAAATTCACTTAAGATACATAAAAATGTGTGACCTTATTTGATGTCATTCTGCTTTAAACTGGGGACCTCAACTAACACAGTATTCCAATGGCATCCTGAGATATTTTGGTGCGCGCTATAGACTGGACTGGTGGGAGATCAGGGTTTGAACCCTCAAAAGTCGAATGTACTGAGGTGGTTTTTATAAAATGTGTTCTAATCTTAATGCAAATATAGACACACTTCCTCTGAATTATAGCTTCCTTGTCCCAAACACATTAGTGTAATTAGTATATATATGTCACAGGTAGTAAGACGTGCTAAAAATGTTATATGCTTTTAATAACAACTTGTCCAATCCAACCTTTAATAAGTTGAGGGTAATTTTTTTAATATTCTGAGAAGGAATGTAATTTGACCCAGATAATGTAAAAGGAATCTTGTAGGACTATGAACCAAGATGAAGTGTTGATCAACACTAAGAGAAACATGCTGCCGCATGGAAGGCTAGGTTTTATTAGGATGGGATATTTATAATAATAAAAGTGACTTTTGTGTTAAAATAATTTTGTTGCCATATTGTGACACTTTCATTACTTTAAATATTTACGTTCTTTTGTGGCTCAGGTGAGTTTTGTTATTATTGGAAAGTGGTTGTTTTTGTGTTCATGTATGATCTGCTACTGTGACAAGGAAACAGGGTCACAAATCGGATCCAGCACTGAGTTTCCAAAAATAGATTTTATTTGCCCAAAGAGATAGGCCTACCCTTTTAGTTATCAACTTTTCCGGCTTATGGCCGTGTCAGTTTAAGGAAATGCCTCCATTTTCCTCTATCCTTCCACCGTATTTCCTTAACTGGGTAATCATAGCATCAACAGTGCTAGTTTTACAACAATCAAACTGATATATTTCTCTTGCTAATATTTGGGTTGAATTCACTCTTTGAATCCAAATATCAGATTTGAGTCTTCATATACTGTACAGAACTGAATCTTTGAATAATTATTAACATGAGGGGGAAATAAAAGTGTTAACTTTCTTTTTTATTGGTGAGGTGTGAGACTTAAATATCTCAAAAATTCAAGAAAAAAATAATCTCAATCTCACCTAAAGTTAAAAATTAATCTCGAAAATTTAACAAATAAAGATACAGTAAATAATGGCCCTAAAACAAAAAAAACCACGGGAATTTATTATTTCCAATAATGTGGCAAACCTAAAAATAGGCCGAAATTC
>CABEEJ010001057.1:41576-100713 GCA_901482245.1 Timema douglasi | reverse complement strand
CCCCGTCCAAACAGCCTTCGCTAGGAAATGTTTTGGTTATATTGTTTTTCAATATCATACTTTGTCAATATAAGCTGTTACACTATACAATTAAATTATAAAAGCTATTCATTGTAATTACCTATCACTATTATATTAATTGCATTTAAAATGTGTATGAGTTACATCTCAAGTGTTGAAACTATATATAACACATCTAAAGCAAGCGCTGGTTCAAATGTTAAAAAAAAAAGAACTATAAACATATTTTTGTTACTTTCAAAGGACGTTTTCTCTGTACTTTTTTATGTTCTTATCTCGAATTGAAAAAATGGTTCTTGCAAATCCCTATTTTTTATATGTCGCATTCTTTGTAAGATTTGTTAACTCTGTTAAATTAATTGTTTGGTGGTTTTAGTTTATTCTATAATCATGTTGGGGCAAAACTCAATTAGCAGTATTAGAACTTTAAATCAAATTATAATTAAAACTTTGAAAAACATTTTAAGTTTTTATTTCCTTTGAATTTCACATTTCCTTCTAATGTACAAACATATAAACAAATTTCACTTATATGCCCTGCATGATAGGGCCTAATAGTCTTATGTTATATAGGCTTATGTCATTTGTTTATAAAAAAAACTTGTATGACATTTTTAATTCTGAAATTGAAGAACCCCTACATTATGGCTTCTCGGCTGAGAAGTCATATTGACAAATCCTGCAATTCTAGTTTGGTGACCTGCATCTGATTATCAGTGTGTTGAATGACTGGTAAACATTGTTGTGTTGTCAGGTCGTCGGACGACATTGACAAGTACCGCAGCAGCAAGGAAATCACGGTCAAGGGCAACAATGTTCCGCAGCCCAGTCAGTATTTTGAGGAGGGCAACTTCCCAGACTACGTCATGCAGGAGATAATGTGAGTGTTCCCATCTTTCAGGGGAAAGATTTGTTGGAATCACAACCTTGAAAGCCACATGCGCTTTTAAATTATTACTTTTCTTGAAAGTTTTAATCAATCTACTGTCATGATTTAGTCACTTCTTTTCCAATTCCATTCCTTTATCCCCATTTGTGCATGCACCTTGTATGGGTTTTAGCCAAAAATGAACTTATTAGCTATATATTTTATCTCAATTCAATATGGTTATAAAAAAAATTTATATTCATACTTGAAAATGGAAAATGGGCCTAATATGGTAAAAAATATTTCAAGTAGACAATATGAACTTGTAAATGCATTTTTTATTTGAATGTGGTAAGTTAGAAAAAATATTTATTGCATTGTTGATCAAAACTTAATTTAGACATCTTAACCAATGAAAACAATCTATATCTATTCTTGATGTTATTAAATTTTTAATTTGAATGAAACTATAATTTTAGAAAGGAATAATGTAAAAATAATTAATTTTAAATTATATAATCCGTATTTATTCCCATTACTTTATGACAATTTAACCTCAATCAAAGGTATTTAAAAATGGATGTCAATATTGAATAAGTTTACCTGTTCAAAGTAGTCTTTTGGAACTAGCTATGTTACTTTATTAATATGAAATTTTATATTATGATTATATGTGAAACTGCCAATATCATTTTAATTAAATATCCTATACTACCATTGTGTTAGAACTTAATTTGTCTGTAGCTCAAAAGAAACCTAAAAAATGACGAGCCTACAAACTTTGATGTTTGGCTTTGACGAGTTTTGCTCAAAGCTCTAAATATCAGAACTCACAGAACCCTATTTATATATTATTAAATATTCGTTAGAAATTATATTATTCAACTCTAACATAACTGGTCTATGCAGGCCCCCAGGGAGATGATCTGATGTTGACAGTTATTGTGAGTGAACTGAAATAAGTTCCATTTAGTGTACACTTGGTAGTTGTCCAGATTTTCAGTATTTTTTGTGAATACAAAAGTATGAGGGAAGATGGCTAATGTCCACAGGAAGCAGGGGTGGGAAGAACCTACGGCTATCCAGGCCCAGAGTTGGCCCATCGTCCTGAGTGGCCGAGACCTGGTGGGGATTGCCCAGACTGGCTCAGGGAAAACGCTCGCGGTATGTTGCTCTAAATCAGTGGAAATATGGGAACATAATTTATTGTTTTAGTTAATATTATATTGTTTATATTAGTCACCTTAGTGTGTTGGATTCTTCAAACATTTTCCCTCTCTCCCTAGGTTGGCTTTATTCATTAAATTAGCACTTTTTAGTTGATTTTTCTTTATTCAGGGTTTGTAGGGTTCTTGAAAGACTTGGAATTTAATGTGTGTCTGTTCAAGGCTTGGAAAAGTCCTTAAATTTCTTTGGGTCTTGAAAAGTCCTGACATTTCCAGGTTTCGATATTTATTTTTGAAATGGCTGTGAAGAAAGTCTGTAAAGACCATGATTCAAGATGCCCCGGGGCATGAAATATTTAGCACATCCTCTTTGGGTTGTTGTCTGCTGTTTACTTTACTCTCCACTGCTCTTCTCGCTTCTTTTGTTTTATTTGTCGCATCAACCTGTGTTGAGATCTCTAGTGTTAACTTCTCTGACAAATGCATTAGTGCTACTGTCGATGAAATAGGATGTTTTCTTTAATTTCCCATATTTTATAAAATCTCAAATCAATGTGTATTCACCTTTTTTTATAAGTTTCTTTAAAACTGTAATTTGTAATGATTCTTTTGAGATTTTCAACTATCTATTAATACTTTTAATTTTAAGTACCTGTAATTACAGTTTTGCACTAAAATGCCTGCTGAAAGCTATTAATTCATCTTTCATCCACCTTAGCGCTTAACTTCCTATTCTAGCCATACTACAGGGAATTGCCTTTCTATAATTCTATTATCTGTGGTCACGTCATTTTGGTGTGTTTAAACATTATCCCATGAGAGTTTGTGTATAGTCTCTTAACCAGGACGAGATACCGTAATTTTTGCCTTGTGTTGGAAAGTGTGATAGCACGTAATCTGCCATGGGTAAATAAACTGTTGTTTTATTATTCTTGAATTGATTCTTTTTGGTAACTTTTAATACTGTGTGCTACATAAAGCCAGGAAACCGCCCTTATTTTGTGTTTATTTACGTGCCAATATACCGGGGAATTGTACTTTCAATGATTTGGTTTGAATTAGGAGGGATATCCAGCACACTTACCTTGGTGATACTGGAGTAGAAATGATTTAGATAGAACACTAAAAAAACATATTTTTAAGGACAAGTTTCATTGTCACAATTTCATCAGGACAAGAGAATAACTTTCTGCGAAAGTGAAAGCTTGTCCTTAAAAATGTGTTTTTTTAGTGTTCTATCTAAACCATTTCTACTCAAATATCACCAAGGTAAGTGTGCTGGCTATCTCTCCTAATTTAAACCATGACTTAGCCCAGTGCTTTATTCCAAATAACTTTCAATGATTTATGATTACATAACCCCGAATGTAATAAATGGCTTGTAAAATGGCCAGACGGGAACGAAGCCAGATGTAGCATATGCTTTTCAATATTTTACATTGCTAAAATGGGGGTGTCTGCTCTTACAAGTCACGTGAATGGGAAAAACATTGCAGTCTTGCATGTGAAAAAACCCTTTTGGAATTCACTATTTTCTCGGTGCTACACAACCAGAACAATCTTAAGAGTTCTGCGATTCCTGCAAGTACCACAAGGCCAACAGATAGTAAGCTTCTTCTTAACTGAACAGAAATTATTTGGGCCTTGAAAGTATGCAGCAGTCACTATTCATACAAATAATGCGAAAATATTGGACTTATTTTTAAAAAAAAGTTTTTCAACAGTGGAATGACAAAATGTGCATATATATGTTTTGGCATTGCTCCTTATTTTTAGTCTGCACTCGTGTATAAGATTAAGAAACAAGATTCATATGTTTTGTTATTCGGTGAAAGCCTCAACAGGAAGCTTCAGGAGAAGCAGTTAGATTACAATATTCACAACTGTGAAGCAGATAAAGTGCAGTCTTGTTACATCCATTCAGATTTCCTGGGCCATGCTACTGCAGAAGATACGTTCACTTCCTTTTGAAAAGTTGATTTCTGAAATTGGTCTTCCGAAGCAATCTTTACTGCAACTATCCATGGATGGTCCAAGTGTCAATTGGAAATTTTATGATGTGTCTGATCAATTGAAGAGACACAAACATGGCAGTAATTCATACCGGCAGTTGTGGACAGAAGATTACATGAAAGTAACTGATAGCACTATCCTTTCCAAAAAAAAATTGTATCATAAGATGGGTTGACAATTCAATTGTTGTAACATGTGCTCTTGAAATGTGGCGTCATGTAACTAAATATGTGTTCAGTTAGTTACTGCAAAGGAATTTCCCAATCCAAACACCAAATCCTTTACATCCTTTAAATAAGTGACCAGTGATGCATTGACTCCTCTAAAGCTATTAATATTTCATTCAGTCAATTGCAAAACAAGTTGAACCTTTTTCGACAATGTACCAAACTGAGGCGCCAATGCTTCCATTTCTGGAAAGAGAGATGTTAAAAATGTTTAGAAACTTAATTGAGACTCGTTAAAGAAGATGAAATAAATAAAGCAACAGGTTTAAAGTTGAAGTAGGGAAAAAAGAAAATTGGCTGCCAGTGACCAAAGTAAACTTGGGACTTGCTCCAGGAAGCAGTCAAAAATTTGCCCCACAAAAAAAATTGTTAAAAGAAAAGGATGTTCAAGTGCAAATGAAATGTCGTGATTTTCTTATTGAAACGATAAGCTAATCTTGCATGCAGGCCCTCCATTAACCAGCAGCTATTTGATAAGTTATATGGGTATAAAAAAACATTTAAATGACATTTGACCCGATATTTTTTTGTTCAAAGTGTTTGTTACTCGTTTTGATTCTAGGCCCTTTAAAAGAATTGAGATTTTACTTATTGTTAGTACAAACATTCATGCATAAACTCTTTTATATAAAATAAACATGTGCCAGCAGAAAACATTGTTAAAATATGAAATCCATATTGATCTTTTGGAACACTGAATCTAGAATGACTGCATTTACCAATATCCCATTATTATAAAATGTTTTAGACTTTGGGTCTCCTCATTATTAAAACATTTAGTGTTTCTTAGATGTTTTTAATCACAAAGGAGTCTTGTCTTATATAAAGCATATGAGAATTGTTACATCTGTTATAAAATATAATGAAATCTTCTTTTTGTGTATACATTTGAGTGTTGACGGCGTAGGGTGTTCTGTTGTAGTACATGTTGCCTGCGACTGTCCATATTAACAACCAGCAGCGTTTAAATCGAGGAGATGGCCCCATTGTCCTCATCTTGGCCCCTACTCGGGAGCTGGCTCAGCAGATTCAGACGGTCGCCCGAGACTTTGGCTCTTCCTCATTAATTCGGAACACTTGCATATTCGGCGGGGCACCCAAAGGTCCGCAGGTAATATAACCACGAGGCACAATTTTTCATATTGGGAAGAAGTTCCTTGAATCGTTAAAAACGAGATTAAAAAAAACTTAATATGGAACAAGCCGAACAACTCCACACTCCAGACCTTAAATTTATTGAAGGGAATGCCAGGCCACCACCGTGGTTCAGATTCCACGTTAAACTGTAGGTCCTTCATTTCTATATCACAATCACCCTACCATTACACATTAGCGTAAGTGCGTATAACCCGAACGGGTAGTAAGACGCGGTGCTAATAATGATAATACACGCACTAAATTATTATTCTCACAATAGAATAAATGTTGACCATTTAATACTTATGCTAAGTTATTGTTCTCACATTAAAATAAATGTTGACCAACATACCGAAACAAAATCTCACTAGAAATATTTAAGCTCACTTTACCAAAAGGATATATTGCCGATAGAATGCGCTGAAAAGATAATTTTATTTTGCAACCATTATGGCTCAAATATTGTACACACAAATAAGATGGTAATTCTTCATCTATATTTAAATAACTTTGCCAACTGTCATAGTTCATCTATTTTTAAATAACTTTGCCAAGTGTCATGGTTCATCTCTTTTTAAATAACTTTGCCAAGTATCATGGTTCAACTATTTTTAAATAGCAGTGGCGAGATATATTGATTTAACAACATGCATATCCTATAGGTACGAAATTGAATGTGTATTATCTAATAGTGCGATTATAGGACACATTAGTTTTATGAGAGGTGTTTCTTGGAAAAAATTTCTGCTTATTTTCGGGCCAATACGGTACTTAGAACTAGGTAAGTGTGAGACTAAAAATATCTCAATAATTCAAGAAAAAATCTCTTCTCGGAAGTTAAAAAATGAATCTCGAAAATTTGAGAAATAAAAAAATAAGCAAATAATGGCCCTAATAAATTATAAAACCAAACTGGGAATTATTTTCAATAATACTGTAATAACCCTAAAATAGACTTTATTAAGAAATGTTTTGGTTATAAATATTGTTTTTCAATATCAAACATACTTTTTAACTTTAATTTTACTTTTAAACTTTGAAAATTTAAATAGAATAAATCACTTAAAATAACATAAAAACTGAGTAAATAAAAAGATTAAAAAAAAGTTGATGTTATGCATAACATCTGTATCAGTCATCAACTTTAGCAGGGTTATATTAAAATAGTCTAAAATAAATAATTGGCTTGAAATCAGAAGAGGGTGTGTGAACTTCAAACCTAATACTTCTGCATAAATATGAAGAGGTGGTGGATTATCCTGATCAAGATTAATCTCATCCCAATAGGAATCACTCTTATTCACACTCACATTATCAATGTCAGCTGCCACTTATACTTGTTCCGATATTTCACTTGGCTTAGGAGCCATGTTTACAAACAAGGCCAAAAATAAAACTCATAAAGTTAGAAAATAATTTTTATATTCGATATATCGAAGTGCAAAGGCAAATAAAAGTAGCTTGAACATACTAGAATGCAGTGGAAATAAAATCTACTCTATCTGTTGACTTAATACTGAACTAAGAGTTTGAAAACATGGGATCGCTGTGAGCACCGCTGGCAATTTTAGCAAATATTTTGCGCATCGCTCTGAGCAATGTTGGCACTCAAGGGTTAAACTACAAAATTAAATTATAAATGTTGTTCATTATATTTGGAAGAGGGTATAGGAAAGGTGGATAGAAACACATAAAAGGGGGACAAACACAATATGCCTTTACAATTAAAAGAACACAGTTCACACTATACACTGCCGCCAATGGACAAAGAGGTAATAGTTGCCCCTTAGAGAAATTGATAGTCACCGCCCAATCCCCCGACCCAGGTTTCATGTTTGAATATAAAGTGATTGTAAAATTTGTAAATTGCCTCTTGAAAAGGTGGGGAATTTTAAAATACTATTTGGCTGGACATCCTGTTTGTGTTTTATTTCAAGGCTCGTGACCTTGAGCGTGGTGTGGAGATTGTGATAGCAACTCCTGGTCGACTGATAGACTTCCTGGAGAGAGGTATTACGAACCTTCGGCGCTGTACCTACCTGGTCCTAGACGAGGCCGACAGGATGCTGGACATGGGCTTCGAGCCACAGATCCGCAAGATTATCGAGCAGATCAGGGTGAGTGCAACTCTTTGACATGAAGTGTGAGTCTGTATGTTATTCATTACACACCAAACTAATATCTGAATTTTCTGTGGTCGTCAGCTATCAACACTGTGGTCTTGCAAAACTTTGACTTGGCTTAGAAATTGACAGCTTAAATAATCTGTTTGGCTTGGTTATTGTTAGATTTGGGTCGAATCAACTATTTTACTAATCCAAATCTCAAGTTTACCTTCAAATTCTCAATTTGAATCTTGGAAAAAATTATGAACAAAATATAATAGAAATAATAACTCAATGTTAACACTCTTTCTTATGATCCATTTATTACAACATTCATGCATACATGTTGCAACTGATAAATTAATCATCAGTATAGAATGTAATATTTATAAACTTGACCAATAAAATATTTTCTAAGATTTTAGTGTGTAAAGTGAAAAATAATATTTTGTTATGTGTACAACTAACAAAAAATATTCAAACTTAGCTTATAGAATATCTCATGTATTCAAATTGGCACTACTAGTGATAAAATAACACTAAAAATAGTAAAATATCATCAATTTTGTCCTTAAAAAAATTGTATTTTCTTAAAATATTCTATATTTTGGGGAAACAAGTAAATAGGTACAAAGTGTTTCTTAAAAATCTAAGATATCTACTTGAAAAACATTCATTATTACTAAGTTCTCTGTGGGGGTGTGTGATGCTGCATAACTTCGACTTCTCTCCAAAACAAATTCTGGCTTTGGCAGAACTTCACAGTACGATGCAGCATTAACATTTTCACATCGTTTCTGGAAATGGACTTAAGAGTACTCCCTGATAGAGATGGAAAAAACTTCTCCTTTAGTGGAGCAAGAGCAATTTGTTACTGCTCCACCACTAGACCTGTTCCTTTTACCTGCTCCATTTTGTCACAGTTACAGTATTCGTACCTGCTCTCAGCCTAGTTTTTTTTAGCACCGCGTCTTCTGCTCTTTCGGGATATTACGCTAATGTTTTAGGGATGAAGATGGTTGATTATAGAGGACGTGCACCCACATTTGTTTGGAATGAGAGTTGAAATCTCCCTCAATGCTCTCAACCGGAATCGAACCTCAATCTCCCCGTCATCGGCAGTCCATTCTAGTCCTAGTGGTTCCACAACCCATCCCTACTCCTTGAGAAACCCAAAACATAATCTTAAATATTTTGGGTGAGGTTTTGGGATGGTTCTATTGCATTGAAGCAAACTTTGATTTATTCTGACAGATGTTGTAAGGATAACCCCATTTGGTCCATTTTTTGTTTCTGAATAAGTTTTCTGGTCACAAACATTGAGCGTGTGCACTCACACACTTTCAAACGATCATGCATTATGATGTAGGCTAAACTATGAACACTAGCTTTGGCCTTTCAGCTCTAGATGTCTTTCACTTGCCACGCTGTTCCTCATGTCTCAATTTCAACAAGGTGACCTTGGCTATCTTCATCTGTGACTACCGAGCATCCATGAGTGAATTTATCGACCCAGTTATTTACTAGACCGCTTTATGGAAACACTTCTTTATGTAGCCTTTGGAAGAAGTCATGACCCGCAAAAATTGCACAACCATACTGCCCTTCAGTAGTACACTCATCAAAGCATGGTCACTATTTAAGCACTGAAGTGTGTATACGCTACTTAGCATCTACTCCCTAAACTGTAATCAACCTGAATAATGGTGACACTTAGGGACATTCATAAGCTTGTCTATTGCTTACGAACATCACACATACTTTCATGACCCATTTACTGACTTCCTGGCGCTATACTTGATACTATAATGGATGAAATTAGGCCTCCAAACACTTACACAAAACAGCATGATTGGTTTGCACAAGATGCTAAAATACATAGCTCATCTTGAATACATTTACAATTTTCTGATGCCTACTTTAGTGGAACTATGAAAGGACAATAAATGTTATGGTCAGCATGAAAAATTACCTAAAACTGAATATTGCTATTTTGTTCTGAGTGTCGAAACTTTAATTCATTGGTATTTTCAGAGCTAATAATCAAGGTATTGAAAATGGTAGTAGTAAGATAGTTTTTAAAATGTTGGGGCTATTTAATTGATTAGTTTTTAAAATGCAGGAGCTATTTATTTGACAGTTTGATTGTTGACATAATTACCTGTGGTGTATGGTTACCATCAGCCGGACCGGCAGGTGTTAATGTGGTCGGCGACATGGCCCAAGGAAGTTCAGGCTCTCGCAGAAGATTTCCTCACAGACTATATTCAAATCAACATTGGATCACTGCAACTTGCCGCCAATCACAACATTGTGCAGATTGTGGACGTCTGCCAGGAACACGAGAAGGAGGGCAAGTGAGTTACTGCTCCCTCCTTAGACCTAGGGGTTAACTTGGTGATATATATCTAAATTATCTTTATTGAGCTAGCAGATGTATCATTGCAACAATATTGTTCATTTTCCAGGTTATCCAAGCTCTTGCGCGAGGTTGGCGCAGAAAGGGGGAACAAAACGATAATCTTTGTAGAAACAAAGAAGAAGGTTGACGACATAACCAAAGCAATCAGGCGTGAAGGGTGAGTAATTTTTATTTTTAGAGGTTTGCTAGTGCTAAATGTGAGTGCCGAGTCTAGTTTCTGTAGCGGGAGTGAAAAATGTGTATTAGTGTTCATGGTTTATACATGAATCCATTACAGGAGTTATACTTACAATTAGGGATGGACGGGAATGACTGTTTCTATTTCGGGGCGGTAAATGAGTTAAATTATCAGGATTCAGGACAGGAACGAGAAATTTTAAAATTATTCTTTAGCATAGTCTTAGATTTAAAAAAATATTGATTTCCAAACCTATATGTTTAGACTTGTTAAAGTTATAATATTATTAAAACTCACTTCAGTGGCTGCATGGTCTAAAGCATCACTCTCGCAATAGATGACGGGGATATTTAGTTTGATCCTGGCCGGGTGTAGTAAGGGTGGTTTTTCTAAGTTGTTTCCACTCTATCCCCTCAAATGCAGGTATACTTCTAAATTCAATCTTCCTCATTTCTAACACACTAGAGTAATTAATACATAAGGATATAATCAGAATGAGTATTAGACGTGGTAAAAAACATTGCTAAAGGTAATAAAAAATAACATAGTAAAATAAATAGTGTTTGTGAATAGCATTTTTTATCTAATCAAATAACAACATTTTGAATCAATATCTAATAATACAGTTAATAAAATAATTGATCTTATTACATTTTGATGGAAATTATTTGCATTGTGCAAAAAATACTACAAGACATAATGTTTGGCACCTCTTCAATTTGCTCCCGAGTATGAAACTGCAAAATATTATCTAGGTGTGAAACTTTTAAGTCACTTAAATGTTCTCAAGGTTTGACACCCCGTATACTCTACTCCCTGTCTAGCAAACAGACACATTGATACCTCAAATGGTGGACCTTGGCAGGCTACTTCCAGACCCCTGCCCCCTCCCATCTTCTCATTTCCACACTCCAAAAGATAGTGGAATATTAATCTTTCACGCTCTTTCACTTGCTGAATCCAACAAAAACAACTGTCGGATAGACAACACAATAAGTCACACGCCTCTCAATTTGTTTGTCCCTCCACAAGTGGTAAAATAACCCCATCCCAGCCACCTAGTTTGCTAAATAACAAAAAAGATGACTGATGAGTCAGCAGTAACTGCTAGAACAAGAGCTGCGAGTTCTTTTTGTTTCCTGGAGCACTGTTTAGTTTGAAGCCAGAAATGAGTGTTCAAATATGGATATTAAAAAGTTACTACCAAGTTGGAAGTGAAGCAGTAAAGAATCGATTTAAGAAAATTGTATGTTTAAAATATATTGTACCTCAAAAGGGGAGGTTTTTTTAAAAGGTCTACAATACAATCAACTCTCGATAATTCTTACAAAAGGCACGGGGCGGGATCTGTCCAAGTTATGAAAAGTTTGTTTTATAGAGGGGGAAATAATGTGTGTAAGGAATGAAAACTATACTAAACTTTTACTTTAAAAATAGTGTTAGTTGACCACTGTTACTGTCATAATATCAGGAACAGTTCTTGAAAGGGTAATTTTAGGAGAAAATCATTGAATTCTCGAACCGATACAGTAAGTTTCATAAAATGGCTGGACCCTACTTTCCCCCCAATAATTAGTCATAAAAAATGTCGACTCTGCAATGAGCTTTAGCAGAAGGGATAAGCATTACTCGTAAGTACTATACCTGGAGTTATTTAAATCAATTATAAACGAAGTTTTTTAAGATAACACATTTCACTCATACGGAACCAAGACTTAAGCTAACCACACATGATCATCATTTGTTTATTTTGGCTGTTAGTAATAATATTTCGGTTAGTAAGATTGTACTGGGTTGATTGTTTAGTTGGCCTGCTATCAGTATTCACGGAGATAAGTCGCAGCCTGAGAGGGACTACGTTCTATCAGGTAAGATTTACCTCACAGTTCAACTATTTACTGTGTAGATGTCACCATCGAACCATATGCTAAAAACATATTTTAAATTAGGTGTCTGTGAGCTTGGGTTTTTTCATTAGAGTTGAGTATTTCTAAAAACTCTCGAGTTCGTGTATATTCATAATTTTAAACTGTTAAAAAGTATATTAAAACACGTTATTAAAATATGAATGACACTCATATTTATAAAGAGTAAATACTCTCGAAAAAACGAGGTTAACTAATGAAAATATCGGGTTTTGAATTAGAAATAACACTTATAAAACATAATTTTAAAATAAGAACAACTCTCAAATACAAATCTAATAAAAAAATAATTAAAATGGTTTCACACATGACATTAACAATCATAAAAAAAACTACATGATGGCTTGGAAATGTATAACAAGAGTGTAGGAACACTGTAAAATGACATAAAGTAAGTGATAGTGAAGGAACACTGTAAAATGACATAAAGTAAGTGATAGTGAAGGAACACTGTAAAATGATGTAAAGTGAGTGATTGTGAAGGAAGCCAACCTGAAAGGATAGTTAGGTCTGGCCTAGATAGGAACAAACAAAACTTCTCTTAATGTCTTCTTAATCTGTTACACTTTCCACTTCTTCAAAACTTCCACCGTAGCACATTAGTTTGAATTTTTGAAAATATTTATTTTTCATTAATGTCTCTTTATGTGAAAAATAAATATTTCCGAAAATTCAAAACCACGTGCAACTGTGGAAGTTTGAAGAAGTGAGAAGTTTAATCGTGTAGAAAGAAAACACAAGTGTATTTGTTTACATCCAGTTTTAACCTAACTAACTTTTCAGGTTGGCTTCCTTTTTATTGGGAAATTTACTTCAATATAACTTGTAATGTTAAGTTGATGCTGATACTTTAAAATCAAAATAATATTTCTAGCAAACAATATGAAATGGTAAATGCTTTAATATAATTTAATTATGGTAAATTTTGTAAAATATATATTGCAATAAATAATATCAACATTGATTTTAAACAGGTTAACCAAATATTAACTAAACTAGAGCTAATTGTTATAGCTAACTATATTAATTTGAGTTATAAATCATTTTGTGTAAAAGGGGATTTGATGATAGTTGAGCATTTTTCTTATTTTTTCTATAGGCCCAATAACATTGTTCTTAATTGAAATGTTTTTAATAATTTTCTTATTTTGGTACTATGAGGTGAATATAGTGTTTAACATGTTTTACTTTTTTTAATCAAATTGGCAGTCCTACTTTTCCAAGGCCTTGAGTCTCGCATCTCTTTTTTTTAAACAATTTTTCAGGTGAAATCTGTTTTATAGAGGTCTACTCTACTGCCTATTGGTGGCTCAGAACCAATTATAACTATAAGATGAACCTAACAATCAGGCCCCAGATAAGTGATTTAAAATCCTGTAAGGTTACTATATAGTTACATGTATTCTTTATTATCCCTCTAAATCTTTATGTTAATAAATTGGAGGGATTTGGCCCAACTATAATAATGATTGATGCCAGTGAATGTAGTCTGTCACTGGGCTGATTGAGTGACAAATCCCTAGACACCAAATATCACTGTTTTTATGAAATATTTATTTAGCCAGTAACAATGAATGTCAAAACATTTAAATTTGTCTAAACAAGAAATTAATTTTTTTCTTCTTAAAATAGACTAGTTGGTCTTGAGATGCGCATAGAGGTAAATTTTGTCAGTTTCATTGAGAACTAACAATTGAAACCACATATTTTTACCAGTTAGCATACAAAATCATTATTGGCCCTTTAATGGCTAAAATTGGCAGAAATAATTAGAATGGTACCATCTAAATAGATTCTAAATATGCCTTTAATTAGATACGTAATATCCCAAGAAAAGTTTTTACAACCTTTTATTAGCACATTAAATTGAACATCGGCATTTTTTAAAGTTCAATTTAGCATTTTTAAATGTATTTTACAAGCACAAACTCAAACAAACTAGGATATTTTTGTAAAATTAGCTTGATATTTTGTATGCAATTAGGTTGATTTTAGTTAGTTTTTACAAGATTCTTTCAGTCTCCTTCAAAGTACTCCATTAGATGTGATGCACTTGTCCTGTCTTTTTTCCCACTGTTTGGAGTCCCTTTGATATCGTCCATTGCCCTCTGCGAAGCTGTTTTTAGAGCCTCCACATCATCTAAATGCTTCCCTTTTAGGATTTTTTCACTCTCGGGTGTTGTCATGGTTAAGGAACCAGTCACCTGATTGCCAATTGCACATACTCCCTCAAACGTCTTTAACACTCCCAAATAAAAGTGCTGATTAACAGTCTGATGACCAGGCGGGACATATTACTGGTGAACAACAATTCCACGAACATTGATAAAAAAACAATGATCATCGTCTAAACATTTGACTTGTCTTTCTTTTTTTTGGTCGGGGGAAGTTGGAGGTCTTCCACTGGCTAAACCCTTGCTTGGTTTCGGGGTCATGTCCTTACCACCAACTCACATCATCTGGAATGACCTTGGTCAAAAAGTTTAAGTCCCTCTCAATCTGATTTTTCAAGCCCTGGCTCAAATTCAAGCAAATGGTTTTATAATCCTGTGTGAGCAGGTGAGGAACAAACTTATCGGCAGTATGTATCATTTGTAAATCCTCAGTCAAAATCCGCTGGCACGAACTCCAACTCACTTTTGTGTCTTCCGAAATTTCGTCTACTGTGAAACTACAATCCCCGTTGATTTTTTGGCGGATTTTTTTTAATGGTTTCGTCATTTGGAGATAGTATGATTATACACACTAATCTTACCACGTTTAAACTGCCCAAACCACTTGAAAAGTTGTGTGCGGCTCATAACATCCTTCTTGAATCCTGTTGAAGCACTTGGGAAGCTTCTGTTGCTGATTTTTCAAGCAGGAAGCAAAATTTCAAACACACTCTTTGTTCCTTTAAATCTGCCATAACCATTTCGCAGGCAGCCAACCATAACAGTTGAGAAAAACACTATAATCAAACGTAACCTTCTACAGACATCTGATTTGGGAAGATCTCTAGTAGACCCACCTGGCGGTAAAACTATCTACTGTGCCTAGGAACAGCCATGCGCTTTCAATCTGGTTTCTTTTGGGTCTCCTTGTCGTAGTTGGGGTGATTGAAAACTGTTGGAGATCCTCATCGGCAGACAGAATATTAACAATATCCTTGGTGACCTGGTGGTCTAGGGGTAAGGTGTCGGACTTCTGTGCTGGCGGCCGGGGTTCAATCCTCGGTCCCGGCCCAGATTTATCTGATTACCAAACCCTTCCTTCACCTCTGACAAGACATCTTGTGAATGTGAGGAATGCCAGGCCTCCACTGTGGTTCGGATTCCACGTTAAACTGTAGGTCCACCCATTTCATCTCACAATCACCCTACCCTGCCTTTGCACATTAGCGTAAGTGCGTATAACCCGAACAGGTAGTAAGACGCGGTGCTAATAATAATAATATCCTTGTTGCCTTGAAGGGATTTGATTGCTTATTGTTCATTGAAATTTATATTCTTGGTTTTTGGTAAAGTGTCAGTGAAGTGTGGGTCAGATAGTTGATGTAGAGCCTGATACCATGGTCTTTAGGGTGGGATTGCTTGAGAGGAGGGTCCGGGGGGTGATGTGTTACTTGAGAGGATGGTCTGGGGGGTGATGTTTTGCTTGAGAGGATGGTCCGGGGGTGATGTGTTGCTTGAGAGGATGGTCCGGGGGGTGATGTGTTGCTTGAGAGGATGGTCCGGGGGGTGATGTGTTGCTTGAGAGGATGGTCCGGGGGGTGATGTGTTGCTTGAGAGGATGGTCCGGGAGGTGATGTGTTGCTTGAGAGGATGGTCCGGGGGGTGATGTGTTGCTTGAGAGGATGGTCCGGGGGGTGATGTGTTGCTTGAGAGGATGGTCCGGGGGGTGATGTGTTGCTTGAGAGGATGGTCCGGGAGGTGATGTGTTGCTTGAGAGGATGGTCCGGGGGGTGATGTGTTGCTTGAGAGGATGGTCCGGGGGGTGATGTGTTGCTTGAGAGGATGGTCCGGGGGGTGATGTGTTGCTTGAGAGGATGGTCCGGGAGGTGATGTGTTGCTTGAGAGGATGGTCCGGGGGGTGATGTGTTGCTTGAGAGGATGGTCCGGGGGGTGATGTGTTGCTTGAGAGGATGGTCCGGGGGGTGATGTGTTGCTTGAGAGGATGGTCCGGGAGGTGATGTGTTGCTTGAGAGGATGGTCCGGGGGGTGATGTGTTGCTTGAGAGGATGGTCCGGGGGGTGATGTGTTGCTTGAGAGGATGGTCCGGGGGGTGATGTGTTGCTTGAGAGGATGGTCCGGGAGGTGATGTGTTGCTTGAGAGGATGGTCCGGGGGGTGATGTGTTGCTTGAGAGGATGGTCCGGGGGGTGATGTGTTGCTTGAGAGGATGGTCCGGGGGGTGATGTGTTGCTTGAGAGGATGGTCCGGGGGGTGATGTGTTGCTTGAGAGGATGGTCCGGGGGGTGATGTGTTGCTTGAGAGGATGGTCCGGGAGGTGATGTGTTGCTTGAGAGGATGGTCTGGAGGGTGATGTGTTGCTTGAGAGGATGGTCCGGAGGCCTAAATCTAGTACAAGAGTGAGGTGGTCCTTGTCACTTGTCTGTACTGATTTCTGTATGTTTGTTAGTGGACAGGCTTGTTACAGCATGGGGTCCCTTTTTCTCAACAGGTTCCTCATTTGACATTTAAGCTCATATTGAATAATTGTATGGTTTGGAATAATATAAGGAACAAGCCTATTGAAGTTGGAGTGGATAAATTAAAGATGGTAGCCAAGGAAGGTCTATTAAAGAAAATAGGGATGTTCCTAAGTAAATCTTTAGTATTTGGGACACAAGGCTTTATTTAAAATAGTGTCCTATCAAATCTAGTGAGGAGGGGTTAATAATTTTGTAGAAATGAGTGATGTAAGGTTAGTTCTTGATATATTTTGAGCTACTCAGCTAAAAGTTCTGTAGCATCAAGTTTATTGAGCTCTTCAAATTTAAAATGAAAAATTCTAAAATAAAAAAAAAAAGAGAGATTATATGACTTGATCACGCAAACTCTAAATTATGATAACTTTAATCTACCGACTCAGGCAAATTGGCAGTTAAATAAGTTTGAAACCATTTAAATATAAGATTATATTTACATCCAAACAAATATTTTATTCAATGGTTGAATAGTGTACAAAGCAATCATATTTTTTTCTTTTGTTAACCTATTTTGTACAATGGTAGGTTTATTTAAACAAAATCACACTCGGAAGGTTGCAACGAAATAGGCTGATGGCATCCATTTTATTTTATGCTCTACTCAACACATAAGGCCTGTCTCACACAGTGAGAGTCTGGCGGGTAGAATCTGCTCGCTATTGGATCATGTGATGTCATTTTTCGCAGCGCAGAAGTTTCAAAATTAGGCATTTAATTGTGTGCGAGATGAGAGAACTAAGCTAGCCAATCGTGACTTACATGTTTCAAAATTAGGGGTTTGTGCTTCAAATCATGGCCAATTTTACTGAGGGTGGGTTTTCTAAATAATATCCAACTCTCCCGCCCAAATGAGAGTACACTTACTCTAAATTCAACCTTCCTAGTTTTTATCTCGTTAGCATAATTAGTACAGAGGCGTATAACCTGAACCGGTAGCAAGCTATGGTGGGAAAAGATACTGAAATTATTTATTAAATTCCAACAATTTTATTTACCACAAATCAAGTTCTTTAATTAATTAAATCTTTTAAAAAGCCTGAAATTCCTAGATTGTCTGGTAGTTTTAAGTAAGCACCATAATCAAGTGACTTTTAACATGACTGCTTTTTGTTTATTCAGAATTCAGGAGTGGCAAGTCATCAATTCTGGTCGCAACAGATGTGGCTGCCAGAGGTTTGGGTAAGTTGCTTGTCAAACTTTTATCTTATTCCACAGTTATTTTGAGTGATGATGAAAAGATAATAATTGTCCATGAATAATCATGTGTGCTTCTATACGCTATTCTGAGCTCACATATTCTAAATTACAGCCAAGATTACTAACTAGATACAAATATCATTTGGAAATATCTTGAATTGAATTCACTAAGTAAATTTACAACTTATTTTATTTAATGTATACATTTAAATATACATAAGAACTGAACATAGATTTAAAGAACTTCCCATGAAAATATTTCATATATTCAATTCAAAATATTCTTTTAAGGTGGATTTTGAACACCCTTGTTGAAATAAAATGAAAATATGGCCACATTACTTTGTTGAAGAATAAAAATTCAGAAATTTTCTATTATATTATGATAACAGATCATTATTAACTTTTGTAAAACATCTAATCATTAAAGCATGATTTTCAGATTCAAATTAAAATTTCATCAGAACCTATATGGTGATCAATCTATTTGCATTTGAAATATTTGAATCTTTGTAAAATAAATATTAGGGAATTAACACCAAATACATCTCTGTTTGCAGATTATGAACTTATAAATTTGTTATATTTAATATACAAAGAATCGTTCCGATGGTTTCTAGATGTGGAGGATGTAAAGTACGTGGTCAATTTTGACTATCCCAACACTTCTGAGGACTACATCCACCGCATCGGGCGTACGGGCCGTTGTAACCTGAGTGGGACAGCTTATGCTTTCTTTACGCCTAACAACGCTCGTCAGGCCAAAGATCTAATAGCTGTCCTAGAGGAGGCTGACCAGAAGATCAACCCTAAACTTGTTGAGATGGCCAACTTGGCCAAGGCGACCTTTGGAGGTGAACAATAAGAATAAATATGTATTCGCAAAACTGTTTGTTAATTTAAAAATAACCACACTGATTTAGACCACATGTATAGTATTCAATTTCTTTGAAGGGGAAGTATCTTTGAAAGTAATTAAGTTTTTAGAAATTTGTGTCTTGAATATTTGAACAGAAACATCATAATGTTATGTATGTAAGTGGTAAAATTTAAAAATTCTTTCAAATTGTGAAAATTATCATAGTAAGAAAGTGTGAAGAAACATAAGTACACATTTGATTTATCAACTGTCAACCACCAGTCTGTGTCAGTCAGTTTATTAAGAATGCCTCTTTACTTCTACCAATCTTCTCCATTCATCAGCACATTTTCTGTAATCTGCTCCACTCATCTCTTGATTTTCCTTGCAGTCTCACAATAATTTTAAACTTTACTGGTTCCAGGTGATCTTAATTACTGTATCAATATTTCATAGAATTCTAACTTATACTGCACTACCCAATAATCCATCACTTTAGGCTGGATCTTTTAACACCTGCATAGAGCTTTACAATTTCAGAATATTTGTGTCTAGAAATAATATTACATTGAGTTGGGATCTTAGTAAAATATTGTTTAATGCATAGTGACTAAAAAAAATTGAAAAGTCAGAGAATTTTAAAATATAGTTTGGCTGGATACCCTGCTTCAAGACATCGGCTTACATCACGCAGTGTGTTGGCCTGCTTCACTACATTTTTTATTTAGAACCACTCTGTCTGCCACTTCTCGGTCTCTTAACAACTCATAAGTTCTCATACATACTCTTCATTTTCTTTCCAACTCATGTTCTCCTCATACATACTCTTTCATTCTCTTTCCAACTCATGTTCTCCTCATACATACTCTTCATTCTCTTTCCAACTCATGTTCTCCTCATACATACTCTTCATTTTCTTTCCAACTCATGTTCTCCTCATACATACTCTTCATTTTCTTTCCAACTCATGTTCTCCTCATACATACTCTTCATTCTCTTTCCAACTCATGTTCTCCTCATACATACTCTTCATTCTCTTTCCAACTCTTGTTCTCCTCATACATACTCTTCATTCTCTTTCCAACACATGTTCTCCTCATACATACTCTTGATTCTCATTACAACTCCTCTTAAGCCTTCTCCATTGCTTTCCAACTTCATTTTTATCCACACTTATATATTCTCCTCATCCATGAATCATTACCAAGCCCTTCCCAAAGTCATACCTCTTCCATCATGGGGGAAGAGGAAATATAAACCCAACTTTTTAAATTTTACTTAAGAGGGAGCAGTTTAGCAAGCTCAGATCTTGTGGTATTGGAGGTAATAATGTATTTAAAATGTTAACATGCAGAGTTTTAGTTGAAATTTCTTTTGCAGGTCGCAACCGCTGGAATAACCGCAACAAAGATTCCAATATGTCTGGGGGTCAAACAATGGGGAAGAGTGGGGGAGGCTCTCCAACGTGGGGACAGAGCACCCAGTCAGTCTCCTCTCAGGAGTTCCGCGCAGGCCCTCCTCGCTATAACAACCCTAATGGCATGAGACCTAACACTGGCGGGCAGGAGGGCAGTTATCGAGGTAACAACTACCATAGTGGGTACAACCAGAATGGTGGTGGATACACACATCAGAATGGCTACAATCAACAAAACGGCTATGGGCAAGGACAGCAGAACGGGTATATGCAACAGAACGGTGGAGCCACTGGCGGCCGCTCCTATGGGAATCAAGGTATGCGCGGAGGGTACCAGGGCCAACGATATAACCGTGGTCAGAGCCAGAGCTATGGTAGTGGCAGTGGAGGTTCTCAATCTCCGCACCACGGGATGTATTCAGTTCCGCCACCGTTCATGATGCAGGCTGCACAGACGGACGCAAACATGCAGAGCATCCTAAACAGCAAGTTCTTTCAGTCAACACGTCCACCTCCACAAACCAACCCTTGCGCCTACCAGAACATAACCGCCAACCCGTTTGGCCAATATCACCACCAGCCAGTCCCGGCATATGCATACGGTTATAGTCAGCCTGCTGCCGTACAACAATAAGCCCCCAGCCCAGCCCTCTTCTGATGCGACTTGCGCCCACTCAACAGCGGTCCACGTCGCTCGTCAATTGCTTTGTTTGGTTGTAATTAGACTTGCTATATTTAATCGTATTATTATTGGTGTGTGGGAGTCTTGGTCACTTCCTCTATTTTTTGTTTGTTTTTTCTCTCAGTATTTTGATGTTGAGCTAATATAATATTCACAAGTTGATGGCCACATTCCACTTTAGTTTCACAATTACTTTGTTTTATATATCCCAAGTCTATTAACTGTTTGTAGGATTACATAATATTTCTGTATGCTGTTGAGATGCACGAAACATTCAGAAGGGGGGTGGGTTGGGGGCAAAACTTTTTTATTTTTTATGTCATAGTAATATTAAATAATCTAAGGCCCGCTGCTGGGAACGAACCTACTGTACATTGTAGGATGCAGTGTACTTGAGAGCACACATATTTATATACGTTTAAAGATGTTGAAGGAACATTTGGTGTATATTTGTCTAGAATGTTGTGTGCGCTGCGTTCTTTCCAGTGCCTATCCTATTATTTATTAACTTAATCGAGGCATCGTTAGAAGATAACCTGATGGGCACAAAGTATTTATTGAAGTATGTGTGCTGTGTGTGTCTTAACGATGCTTTATATAAAGTCTTGTTGAGTTTTATGGGTTTTTTTTACTGAAAAGGTTGTTTGATGTTCCTTAACCCCCTCTAAAGATCTGTCCACCCTCAAGGGTCGTGTAAATAGTAGCGTTTAAAAAATACTCTAGTTCAAAATAAATAATGTATGATAAATTGTAACTTAACGTAATTTTTGGAAGCCATTTCCTGATGGTTTCTTGTAACTCAATTACACTTTGTACTGTGATATGTAAGATGTAGTGGATACTATCTTTAACATAAGTTTGGAGTCCAAGAGAAAGGTCGGTAGAACCGCGTTGAGACAACGATGCACAGTATTCTGATTAAATTGGGATCATACTTGCGTAATTTTTCAATGTGTAGATTTAGTGATATTTTTCTCATAAAGACTGATAAATGAAGGGGTATATATATTTTAATAATTTCTGCAGGTCTGCAGAAGATAATATGCAGAACTAAGTTGGAGTAAAATCTCTTCAACAAATGTTTACATTTTTATACTCTTTTTAAGTTTTCCTTTTATTTAAAACTATGTAATTTTTACCGACCGAGTTTTGTCTTCGTTTTGATGTCGCTACTTTATTTCTGGTTTTGTTTAATTGACTTGGCAATGTAAAGTTGTTAGGTAAGTAAAATTAATTAGTCTAGTTCTTGTACCTGGAAGCGATGGAGTGGTTTGTTAGTGAACGGGGAATCACTTCTCCGCCAACCTTTCTCATTGGAAATGACAAAATAAAGCATTTCAAAATATTGTAGTGCAGTCTTTCATAAAAGATTGTACCCAAGAGTTACATTTTATCTATAGTCGATTACGTTTTTAATTAAGGTTTAGCTAGGAATATTGATTGATTTACCAAATTAGCAGCAGTGTGTCTGCTACTTATTAACCATGACATGATGTGATGGTGTTTGCGACCCTTGTGACAGCGATAGATAAAGCATCTTCCTAGGAGTCGAGGAAGTTGTCCGACTCTTCTGTAGGTTTCCTTCAAAGTGCATTTCTTGTATGTTATACAGTATTATGATAGTTAAAAAATATCCATTGTATAGCATGTGTGGTTATATTTTTTTGTTCCATGATAAGAAATTTTTTTAAGAATAAGGTAAATGTTTTTTGTCTAAGATGAACAAATTTCTTGTTTGTGAAAACTGGCTTTAACATAACTTAAGGAACACCTTGAGACGAGTTTATTTTGTGTACGGCATTGAAATGAATGTAATTCAATTCAGAGTTAATAATAAAAAACATATTCTTGTGGTATAAATGTCATTGAATATTTTAATAGATCTCTATAATTAGTATTGAAAATTTTTGAGCAAGTGGCAATCGAACTAAGCACCTTTTAAAAGTTATGGTCACTTAAATATTGTAGTTGGCCACTTTGTTACTGACACATTGTCTTATCTCTTTAAAGATTTACTGCTTTTAGCGGTACATTCTTAACTTATCTTAATCTATGTCTTTCAAACTATTTAAAAATAATTTATTTGTGATTTCCTGATCCATTTGGCTTGATTTAAATTTTCATGAATGAATAAAAATACCCATGGTAGGTTAAGTTATCAAACTTGTATATTAAAATATGGTAACATTCTCTGTTGTGAAATAAAACAAGATTATTTGATTAAGTTGGTTTTATTTGGGTTTAACACAGTAAAAAAAACTACATTTCTATGTTTTAACAGACCTTTTCTCAACCTCGATTTAGGCAATAACATGCTTTAGTTTTTATAAAGTAAATATCTGCAGGACTAAAAGGGAGTCTGAAGCAATTTTGATAGGTGTCACACTCAAAATGTACATACTGTTATATAAAATAACTTATATTATCCTATAATTTCATTTCTATACCTTTTATTATTTGACCAATATTTGTGGGTTAACAAATTTATTCAAATTCACAATGCCAAAGAAGATTCCCCATAAAGTAATCTGTATTGAAAAATTCTACTGCAATAAACAATATATATATGTTATAAAGCCTTCTCGTGGCTTACCTACTGTAAAGTTTACCTAAATCATATAAAACAATTACCCACATTACACAATATAGGCCTACACTGAATTAAGGTTTATTTCAATCATGCTTTAAATTTTGATCAACCCAGCCCCCTCGCAAAATACAGGTTAAAATCCAGCCAAATTACACTATCTAAACTCATTGTTTAAAAATCAAATCAATCAAAATTTGAGCTTCTTTTAGTTATTTTTAAAAGCGTTGTTAGAATGGGTCAAGTTTCTAAAAATCATGTGAAATAAACAGATTAGGCCTATATATCCTTTGATCAACTTTAATCATCATTAAAGGATATTTTATTTTATTAAAATAGCAAAAATAAAAATACAAACTGGATATTTTTAATAAAGACTAAAACATGCCAAACAATTAAACATACATTGGAAATAGTGAACTCTATAATGCTTAGATATGTTTTATTATTTTCTTTTATATCCATTATCAATTTTTGTGTAGAAAGCAAATATATTTGATTCTTGCGATATATCGATTTCTGAGAATACATTCTATTTAAAACACGAATATGTTCATTGCCATTTTATAAGGTAGGACTACATTTGAATAATTTTTACAATTACTTCAATAACATATTTTTTTTAAATAATAAAAACCAAGTTAAAATCAATTGAAAAATAAATAATGGATTAGCAAGTTATTTGATTCTTAAAACTCGAGAGCGCTTACTAAGTGATCAGATTACCTGAATTGATTCTAAACAAATAATCGATATACAGTACGTAGGTCAATAGGGATAAATAAAGTTTTATCGGTGTCTCACTGTTGAAAGTATTTATTTTTCATGAAGTCAACAAAATGTCTAACTTAAGGATCAGATGCAATAAATTGGGGATCTTTACATAGTTGTAGATAATTAAAACCAGTTGGGTAGTAAGAATTAACAGTATCTTTTTTAATCATCAGTCGGGCGGGCGAGTAAACATACGTCATGGCGGCTGACTGTATCATCTGTAATTGGTTATTATTTCTGTTAAAAAAAAATGATTTAATTTATTTCTAGTTTATTTGTATATAGGTATGTAGTACTTTAAATGTTGCGCAATGGAGTTTTGGGGGTCGAGGACCCTCAACCACCGTTGTCTAAGAACGTAAAGTGACTATTTCAAAATAAATATTTGAAGATGTGTGCCTATTGAACAGTGATACTTGAATGTTTACTATTTCCCTTTAACCCTATGTTATCTTAAGAAATTTTGAGGCCCCCCTACTCCTCTATTCTCTTTTTTTTTTTATCCTTATCAATGATTACTATCCACTCAAAATATAAAAGAAACTCCATGGTGTCAGCCCGAGTGGCTACCAAAGTGTTTAGAGAATTAGTGTCAATTCTTGCGGATAGAGGGTGTGAATGGTCAGCAAAACGACGCCTCCAGCCATTAAACTCCTCAGATAATCTGGAAACGCCAGAAATTAAACCCATACCATTCTTATCCCTGACATTAATATTTACTTATATTTCTAACCATGTAGATATAATTACAATTTGAGGACCACCTATGTGATCTAGTGGTCAAAGGTTCTGGCTATGGACCCAGAGGTACTGGGTTGGATTCTCGTTGCTTCCAGACTTTCTGAGAAGTCTTCAAATTATCTGGGAAGCAGTGGCTCTGGAACGGGTTAGACTCGGCTTACTTTAGATAAATAAGGAGCTACTCGAATCAAGTAGTAGTGGCTCCGGTATAGAAATCTGAGTTTAAGGGCTAAAGGCGTAATCGTGCTGACCACTCACACTCTCTATCCACAAGAGTTGGCACTAATTCGCCAAACAGTTTGGTAGTCACTCGCTAGGTATAGCCTGAATGCAATAATAAATGTTCGAGCACCACTGTTCTATAGGCACACATTATCAAATGTATCTCTTAACTTTCTTGGACAACGGTGGTTGAGGCTCCTCTACCCCCAAATCTCCCCTGTAACTTTTAGAATACAGCATACCTTTTTTTTTTTTATCAGAATACGCCATTGATCAAAAAACTAAAAGAGCACTATTAGAACTCCACGGATCCTTTCTACTAAATAAAAACAAGAATTACCGTCAACTACGGTAAAAATAGCCTCGTCACCTGCCACCGCCCCCCCACCCCCTTTCCTTTCGCTTCCTCTCTCTACCAGTGGGGAAATGCCTAAATTTGAAAAATTGGGTAAATATGTTTCCCACTTAGACTATAATATATTTGACTAGAATGCCTAAACATAGCTCAATGTATTAATTAGTGTATAATTTAAAGCTTTTTACGTATACCAACTATTATATTTCATTTAATTTATTTATATATTGGACAGTGACCTGGTGGTCTAGGGGTAAGGTGTCGGACTTATGTGCTGGGCGTCCGGGGTTCAATCCTTGGTCCCGGCACAGATTTATCTGATTACCAAACCCTTCCTTCACCTCTGACAAGACATCTTGTGAATGTGGGGAATGCCAGGCCTCCAACGTGCTTCGGATTCCACGTTAAACTGTAGGTCCTTCATTTCATTTCATCTCACAATCACCCTACCATTACACATTAGCGTAAGTGCGTATAACCCGAACGGGTAGTAAGACGCGGTAATAATAATAATATATATATTCTATGTGATTTGACTTAAACCATACTAAATTAGCTTAATAAATAACAATTGGGATCTTTAATTTTTTTTTTCAATACTTGGCACAATGCTTAGCTTGCTTCACATGCACAGAATGACCTGGGGTGTAAAAACCAGTTATTATTGGCCAATTACTTGTAAGTGAGTGGAAATGGATGTGTTGCAAATCACTAGACATTGGGCAAGTTCAACAGAGCCTCCCTAGCTTGCCTTGCGGTTTTCAAGCAGCTGTGACTGCTGTGTTAGTTAGAGCCTTTTGGAAGAAGAATTCAATTAAAACACAGTATTCTTGGAAAATTAATTAGCAAGAGTTTTAAATTTAATAATTCGTTACATATATATTTATTAACAATTTAAACCTCAATATTTACACTGTTAGCACAGACAACATTGAATTAAAAGAAAACTGGTCCATATCATTATGCCATTCCTTAGTTTCTCCGCTTCTTATTCTCAGCTATGCAATGTTGGTGCTATACTTTACTTTGATTGTATATGTTTTGCTGTTGTTAAGAAAAATATATATCTATTAACATTATGATCTGATGCGTTATTAATATGAAATCTCATGAAGGTATAAAACAATGTTCTATGATTAAGCACTTTTAAAAGGTTCGATAAGATCTGAAAATATTATGTTGGAGTAAATAATTTAATAAACAAATAACACAGTTAAGTATTTTAATTTTTTTTAAATTGACTTCTCCCTCCCTCTCTCTCTCTCTCTCTCTCTCTCTATATATATATATATATATATATATATATATATATATATATATATAGAGAGAGAGAGAGAGAGAGAGAGAGAGGGCAAGAGAAATAGGTGACCTAATTAGTTTTCGAGTTCTTAATACAATAGCTTAAGTATAAAATCATATATTGTACATGTTTATGATATTGTTACATTTTAGAAATCCTTTTATCACATTAAATATAATACACTCATAAATACGAACCCTCGAAAATTTCTGTTGCTGAAATTTTCGAACCATCATCTGCACACCATGTGAGAAAGAAAGACAATATCGGGTATATATTTCTTTCTCTTTTTTCTCACATACGTCTATGAGACATTTGAACATACAATAACTATTTTATGCGAATTTATAACTTACATAATAAAGATATATTTAATTTGATAGTTGGTTTACTAAAATGCGTAAATATCATAAATATGTACAATACATATTACTTTATAGACAAAAAATAGATGATTGGTAATTTAAAAGTAATAACTGTTTCAGTACAGGAAGAACAACAAGATTGCAACCATAGTCGAAATTGGCGAAAAGATTGAACGACACTTTTTAGCCAATTGCAAATGTTTTTCTCATATCCCTCCAGTAGTATCGAGCTAATTTACTTTTTTTAATACATCATTGACCATAATATATTTTTTTATTGACTTTCTCTTCCATTTCAGTGCTGGTCTCTGGTGGTTGAAATGATTTTGTCTTTGCAGCACATTCATTGGTTGATTGTGCACATTTATTTTTGACGTTTCTTCCTTTCGCTATCTCTTCGCCATTTTGCTGCTCTGAGGGTGAGTACTATAAACTTTAGCTTCTTGTATTGTTATTTTTTAAAACTAAATACATTTTCTTAATATAGGTTTTTGTTAACTAATCATTTAATTTTTGATCCTTTGAAACTAGTTTGTACATAATTTATCGTAACATTAAGGTATTATTGGTATAATTTTGTGTTGCAGATCATTACAAGTTGACCTACCCAAACGTCTTTACATAATTCTGCAAATATTAAAAAAATAAAATCCCAGAGTTTCAAAATGTAAGTATGACATTGCTGTTATTTAATTTAATATTTTAGTAAAAATATTTATTTTGTTGAATACATTTCTTCTATGACGTCTCATTTAGAAATTAAATATTTTGTATGAATCTATAATTGATTATTTGTGCTATTATTTCAGGCACCCAACGCTTAAAGTTTTTATTTACAAATTGACCACCTCATTGTTCTGTAATAGGTACTAGTTTGCAAGTTAAATCTTTGAAAACAATTAATGATATTAAAGCCGAATGAATGCAATAAACTTAGCCTTTTTTTTGAAGGTCATTTCGCAACAATGCCAGGGGTAGTGGTTCCGGTGGAGGTGATCGCAGAGGGGGTGGTAACTTCAGTAATAACCGCCAGGGTGGTGCTGGTGGAAGGTTCGGCGGTAATGATCGTCGTGGCGGCGCAAATGGTGGAGGCAGTTTTGGAGGTAGTGGAGGTAGTTATGGAGGAGGTTTTCAAGGTGGCATGAAGGGGAAACAGCCCGGAGGTGGTCTGCGTAAGATCAACTGGGACATGAACCAGCTCCGTCCCTTCGCTAAGAACTTTTATGTTCCTCACCCTCAAATTAGTGCCAGGTATGTTCAGTAGGGTATGCTGTTTATTGAGTAAGATTTTTCTAGGTTATTTTACACTGAAGGGTGGATTCTTGATCGCTTATTACACTATAGGCCTACTAAATAACTTATTTTTTATTATTACACAAGGAGGTATGAGCCAAGGGTGGTATTCTTTATTTTAGAAAAAAACTTTGTTCTCTTGATTAAGTTTTGCCATATTACATAGGCTAGTAGTGCGCGGAATGCCTCAATTTGATTTCTTGTTTAAAATACACTCAAAACTTTAGTTTATGTGGATGACAGCTCAAAAAGTTATTAGAAATAATCCCTAATATATCCCTACACCAACAGTTGACATCTGTCACTTTGGATAACTGTAATGAAAATGTATGGTAATATATGAATTTGATAGTTAACCACAGTAATTTAGGACAATATTTATTTGTTATTTGAGGTCTGACACACAGCTTATTTGTTTTATTACACTTAAAAAAAATATTCTCACTTTCAGCAAAGGTCATATGAACGTAGCTTCAAAATGTAGACTGACGAACTTAACCCATGTGATTTATTTACAATGATACACCCACGCAGTGGATAAAAATATTATATTTGGTTAAATATTTTGAAATACGATAACATCATAAAAATAATTTATTTTATACATAAAAGATAAGTATTTTTTTCTTTTCCAAGTAAATATGATGTCTGTATTCAAAGGTATTAATGTAGGCCTATACACTAATACATTTAGTCAATAACGTTACAAAACGGAGAATAAGTACTTTAAATTATGTTGAAAATATTGTTTTAAATTGGGTAAAAAGAAATTATTAAAAGCTATGAAACAATGTAAGAAATTTAAGTTGAAGTTATTTTTAACATAAAATATAACATGTGAATTAAAAAATTAATAACTAAACGGTTATCTTTTTTTCTTGTTGATAACCCGGAACCTAGAAATTAACCGTTCAAATTTGAATAACAGGGTCTACCAGCTGGGAATACTGGAACTAGCCGGGAATTTGAAGTGGTTGGGAATAAACTGAAATAAGTCTCGAATTTGGTGAATAAAAAAATCCAAGAAAATGTTAATTTAGGCTTACTGAAAATAAGAAATAATCATCATTAAATCGGTAAATTACAATGTGATTTAAACTCATTTTGTTTATAGTTGTGTATTATATTTTATCATTCTTAGTAGATTATATCAAAACAAATAAAACGTGTTTATTCACATTCTATAACATTATTATTATTCATAAAAATACTCAATAAAATCATTCAAGGGGGGTAGAAGGGAAAGACTTAAAATCTTGTGGGGAGGGGGGTGGGACAAGAGGTTTAGGTGACTTGTGTTTTAATTTGAGAATTGTATTCAGTAATAAGTTTTTATCACAACATTAATTTTGATTTTATTGAAAATTTGCTTATATTATTCAGTGTATTAATGATAAAATGTAATATAAACTGTAATATAGCAAAAATAGTCATTTGCTTAGCACTTCAGTAAGTTATTATGAACTGTGGTGGAGTGGAGTAAATCAACTCCATCATTTGTTTAATTCTTGCCTACAGGTGAAATACAAGTAACATTTATAATATTAGTTTGCCATTTTGGTCACTCACATAAATTATTTTGAAAGCAAAAGTACATTATTTCCTTGCTCTCTGCTGTTTATAATTTGTGTGTGTTTTATGACAGGTTTTTATCTTTGTGTCTAGAGTTACTGGTACAATAATCAGCTTGTATTTGCTTATAATTTTGCAAATTATTTGAATATTTTAAAGTGAATTTGTAATGTGCCAAACATTTGTGTGTATTTAGGCAAGACTTTGAAGTTGAGGGCTACCGAGCTGGCAAGGAGATTACTCTGAAGGGCTCCAATTTGCCCCATCCCATCCAAAGATTTGAGGAGGCTAACTTTCCTGAGTACATCATGAATGAGATTTTGTGAGCATTTTTAGTTTAATTTATAGCCATATGATGTAAAATATCTTAAGCTCTACACACCCACAGTTTTATCAAAACATTTTCGTTTGAAAATTTTTTTTATATTATAAATACATCTTGATTATTAGTGTGGAAGTCAAATAGTTTTTGAAAAATATTTTCCTTTTTAAAAGGAATCAACAGTTCTCTGTACAGGATAGGGGGAACTTGGTGTTTGTAACTTTGCTTGGGTATCTCCTGGTTTAAAGGGTTAAGGATTTGATTCCAGGTATGGCAAAATAAATTATTATAGAAGATAATGAGGCTTCTCCTTTCACAATGATAAATTAATGGCCAGAGAATGTTGTGTCAAGACCACAGTAGATACCCCAATAACAAGTGTGTATGTGTGTGTGCACAGGAAGCAAGGTTTCTCCGAGCCTACGTCCATTCAAGCCCAAGGCTGGCCTATCGCCATGAGTGGCAGAGACATGGTGGGCATCGCTCAAACAGGCTCAGGCAAAACGCTGGCATACATGCTTCCTGCGACCATTCACATCAACAACCAGGAGAGACTCTCCCGGGGAGATGGCCCCATTGCCCTCATACTGGCCCCTACCCGAGAGCTGGCCCAGCAGATACAGACAGTGGCCCAAGATTTTGGGTCATCATCATATGTCAGGAACACCTGCATCTTTGGTGGTGCACCCAAGGGACCTCAGGTGGGATATGCTTAAGCTTCAAAATCTCTTCTATCCCCTATTTTACTAAACTCAAAGAGTTCATCCAACGACTTTATCGCTTTTCTTGATCCAATATAACTATAATTATTCCTACACACCCTTGCATTTACATTTTCAAGACTTAATTTTAATTTCCTAGTGATCAAATTAGTGTATAATTTATTCATCAAATGACTTTAATTGAAATAAATTGTAAAGTTAAATGTTAGGATTAGTATTATAAAAATGATGAATAAGTGTAAGCCTAAATGAGAAAATTATTACCGTAGATAATTATTTCCCACAGTTAAAATGTCGGTCCCACACAGACCTAGTGACTTAACATGACACACCAATATTTTTAGAAAACAAGGTTATCCGATGCAAGAGGAGCTCAACAGGTGATATCACTGGTATTCCCAAGAGTGAAAATAAGCTACTATTTTGCAAAGTATGAAGGCTCATTTGTGATAATCTAGTGTCTATAGTTTCCATTTTATAGTTGTCTGGATGTTTGCAGATGCGTGATCTTGAGCGAGGAGTGGAGGTGTGTATCGCAACTCCCGGGCGTCTCATTGACATGTTGGAGCGTCGGTAACACAAACCTTAAGAGGTGCACCTACTTGGTCCTAGATGAGGCTGACAGGATGCTGGACATGGGCTTCGAGCCACAGATCCGCAAGATTCTGGAACAGATAAGGGTGAGTAGCAGTGGCAATCTCTTAACAAGAAAGATTTATTAAAAGTTAAGACTTAGATATATTGTTCTCAAAAATATTTATAAGAATTAATTGAACTGTTCTATACATTATGTTGATGAAAAGTTTGAAAATACATAAATAAACATTAAAGTTATTACAAACTTACGAATAAACTAGTATGGACAAAACAATTTACTATGTTCAAATAAACAATGAATTAAAAAGTATAAAAATTCTGAATTTATAGGTTATCCATAACCAATTGAGTTATAATGCAGTCATTAAATATTACTGTCCAAACATTTAAAAGATACAAACACAATGTTTAGAGTTCAATATGTATTAAAGTAAAAAGAATATAAAACTCGATTTGGAGGCTAACCTCTGCCAACAGTTTAAATGGAGTAGAGAATTTAGTGGAACAATCTATCCCTTATCTGTTTTTGTCCCATTACTAGGGGTCTGCGGGCTTGTTTGTTTTTTTCTAGAGATGGGTCGAATCCACTATTTCTGAAAGCTCCCGAGTTAGTCAAGTTTGAGTATAGATCTATTCATAATTTTAAAATAATATTATTATTATTAACACCGTGTCTTAATATTCGTTCAGGCTATACACACTTAGGCTAATGTGTAATGGTAGGGTGATTGTGAGATGAAATGGAGGACCTACAGTTTAACGTGGGATCCGAACCACGGTGGAGATCTGGCTTTCCACACGTTCACAAGATGTCTTGTCAGAGGTGAAGGAAGGGTTTGGCAATCAGATAAATCTGTGCCGGGACCGAGGATTGAACACCGGCCGCCAGCACAGAAGTCCGACAACTTACCCCTAGACCGCCAGGTCACCTAAAATGTTATTAAAATACATGTTCTTAAATATGTATGGCACTCATTTAAGGTTGAATAACAGAAATATCAGGTTTTAAATTAGAAATAACACTTAAAAAATAAGAACACTCAAATAATTAAAATGGTTTCAACACTAATGTCTTTAAGGACAAAATTACACTGACAATTATAAAACAGAATTAATATAATTAATAATTGCATGATGGCTTGGAAATGTATAACAAGACGGTGTAGAAATTAAAGATGGGTCGAATCCAAATCCTTGCACATCGTTGATTTACAAATAGACCTACATTACACAATATAGGCCTAAACTGGGAATTAAGATTTATTTCAATTTTAAACAATGTAGACTCATATTATTGTTTAAAAATCAAATCAATCAAAATTTGAGTGTATTTTAGTTATTTTTAAAAGTGTTGATCGAATGAGTTTAGTTTCTAAAAAACATGAAATAAACAGATTAGGACTAGATATCCTTTGATCAACTTTAATCATCATTAAAGGATATTTTATTGTATTAAGATAGCAAAAATAAAAATACTAACGGATATTTTAATAAATACTAAAACATGCTTAACAATTAAACATACATTGGAAATAGTGAACTCAATAATGCCTAAGTATATTTTATTATTATTTTCTTATATATATTCATTATCTATTTTCATGCAGAAAACAAATATATTCGATTCTTGCGATATACCAATTTCCGAGAATACATTCTATTTAAAACGGGGACCATATTTTCGACTACAATATGTTCATTCCCATTTTATAAGGCAGGACTACGTTTGAATATTTATACAATTACTTCAATAACATTTAAAAAATGATAAAAACTAAGCTAAAATCAATTTAAAAATAAATAATGGATTAGCAAGTCTCTATTTGATTCTTAAAACTTGTGAGCGCTTACTAAGTGATCAAATTACCTGAATCGATTTTAAACAAACAGTTGATATATGATATGCAAGACTGACTTTATATCGTGTGAAATAGCGGCGGACTTTGCATCATCCGTAATTGTGTTATTATTTCTGTTAAAAAAAAAGCTGTAATTTGTTTTATTTATTTCGAGTTTATATGTAATTCTAGTTTTGATTTTCAGTTTTTGAATAATTTTAATGTGTTCATTAAAATATTTACAAGATTGTTCATGAGGTGAAAGTTTCAAAAGTGAGCATGTGCCGAAACTGTTTTGAGTCCAAGTTTCCCATACGGTTGGGAGGGTAGGGTACTAGGCACGTAAGCTTTTCCACACCTAACATTTTTTAATTTTTTTTAAAGAAGATTTTATTCGTGTTTATCTCTTTTGTCCGACAAAATAAATATTACGGATTAAGTTGTGCTTTTCAAGTAGGCCTAAGTAATTTTTGAATTCAAAATATTATGTTTGGTTTATGAGGTGGAAGATTCTAGTGGCCCATTTCTAGTAGAAACACTATACAGTGATGTAAAGTAAGTGATAGGTTAGGCCCAGGTAGGAACAAACACACTTCTCTTCATGTCTTCTTAAACTTCCACAGTTGCGTATTAGTCAAAATATTACTTTTTCATTAAATGTCTTTTCAAATGAAAAAATAAAATATTTCTGAAAATTCAAAACAATGTGCATCTGTGGAAATTTGAAAAAGTGGGATGTGTAAAAGTGTAAGAAGAAATAGACAAGTGTGTTTATATCTAGGCCTAACCTAACTATCCTTTTGGGGTGGCTTCTTCACTATCACTTTACATTAGTGTAGTGTGTTTCTACGCTGTTTTGATCAAATGTTTTAATAAGCTAATATTTTCACAAAATACTTAATTTACTCTATAAGAAAACATAAGAATCATAAACAATTAGAAATTTGAAGTGTTTCGTATTTCGTTTATTATTCCTTAGTGTAATTGCGCTTAATCACATCTTCTGTTCCATTTCCATTCCTCTATGAGCATTTGAACATGCACATTGTACGGGCTCTCGTTAGACCTTATTTTATTGATAAATTTACTTCAATTTAATTTATAATGCCTATAAAAGTTTATGCTCATACTTTAAAATTAAAAATAATATTTCTAGCAGTAAATAGTAAATGCTCTTTTAATATAAATGTGGTAAGTTAGGTAAATTATGTATTGCAATAAATAAGAGCAACATTGATTTTAAACAGGTTAACCAACATAATTCTATAAGTAAATAGTTACTAAACTAGAGCTAGTTTAGTAGCTAAACATATTAATACGAGTTGTAAATATCCTAAGTTTGAAAACATTTAATACAATATATTTTTGGTATTACAATTTTAACTAAGCATAAATTATTATTTTAGAAAGGCACCAGGTAAAAGTATTAAAAAGAATCAATTAATTTATTTAGTAATCTTAGCTATTTTTATTTTCATTGCTTTGTCATGGCAATACAAGTAAACAACTTCAATCAAGTATAATTCAAAATGGACAACAATATTTACTAAATTTACTGGTCAAAAATGGTTTTAAAGCTCTATCATGTTATTAATGCTAAAATTGAAATTAATTTTTAATAATTTGTCAAGTAACTGTATGATTTATAAGTGAAAATGCTGATATTATCTCAATTGAATAGGCTATGCTTATTGCGTTTTAAAAATTGATTATTAAGTACATCAAGTGGAAGATCAAAAATGACGAGCCCACAAAACTTTCGATCTCGAGCTCGAAATACGAGTACTTGCAGAGCCCTACCCATTATTCCTTATGCATATCCAGCATTGGAAATGTCAACATGTTTCTAATCTTAATGTTTCATATTCATGGAAACTACAAAACAATTCAAGAAGCATGTAGATAAATTACCTCGGAAGTTAAACCAACAAGTATGAGAATTATTTCTGTACAATTATGAATTCATAAAAAAGAAGGAAATTATTAAACAACCAAACTTACATGAGTCGTCGTGAAAACACTAAGTGTTGTTACGACAGTGAGATGTTAACTGACTCAGGTGTGGTCTAAAAGGAAAAATGTGAGTAAAAACAAGACTGGTGATGAGCGAGTTCTACAAGGTAAAGTATAAAGACTACGATGAAATAATGTTAGGTTAAGAAATTGCTGCTGAAACTGGTAGTGTTGAGTGATCTATGGAGTCAAGGATGAATAGAAATTGGTGATGAAAAGGAAAATAAGTAACTAATCTGCTCTACTCCAGCTCGGACGGGTCATTTTTTAGAATGTTTTCTAAAGTGTTAAGAAATATTTAGTCTCGTTTATAAATCTAACTTGTATTGGTCGTGTTTCCAGCCGGATAGACAGACACTGATGTGGTCAGCAACGTGGCCCAAGGAAGTTCGCAATCTGGCGGAGGAATTCCTGACAGATTACATCCAGATCAACGTTGGCTCCTTGCAGCTCTCGGCCAATCATAACATTCTCCAGATTGTGGATGTCTGCCAGGAACACGAGAAACAACAAAAGTGAGTAAACTGACTTTATTTCTATTAGTCTTGTGCACTTTTTGAAAGTGTGAATTAACAGATCTCTATACAAGGTAGGGGGTACTTAGTGTTTGTCAACTTTGCTCAGGTTATCTACTGACCTAAGGGTCAAATGAATCCTGGCATGGCAGAATAAATTATCATAGGGGATAATGAGGCTTCTACTTACACAATGATAAATTAATGGCTAGAGGATGTTGTGTTAAGACCATAGTAAGTACCCCAATAACAAGTGTGTGTGTGTGTGTGTGTGTTTGTACGCACGCAAACAGAAAGCAAGGTGTCTCCAAGCCTATGTACACCCAAAAATTTTGAGATAAAACGAAAAACATTAAAACACAAGTGCAGAGAATTACTTTTAATTTTACACAAAGTTAGTCACTTTTAATTTTGCTTAAAAAATCAGAATTTAAAATGAAGTGACTCTTTACTCTTGTATCAAGCAATATAGTTAGGTTCAGCAATAAAGTGTAGGCCATGCAAATGAAGTTTGTGAAGATCATGTTAGCTGTCAGGAGAAACAGGATTAGGAGTGAAGAATTCTGAAAAAGGGGAATATGTGAAAGTACTATTAGTAGAGGAAGCAAGGGTTGGGTGGTTTGGTCATGGAATGAGGATGGGCAGGACGGAATACCAAAGGAAAGTATGTAGATACCGTATTTACAAGACAACTCGAAAATAAGACGATACGCATAGTGAGAACTTGAAATTAGGGGAAAATATTTTTATTAATTTTTAGAGTAGTCAATATTTAGTCACTAAAAATAAAAATAATACTATCACATCAATATTATTCATATACTGTACATAGTTAAATTTTCGTTGCTTCAATGTATAATTTATTCCGAGTAACATCACATGGATGAATTATTATTATTATTATTATTATTATTATTATTATTATAACATTGTGTTTTAATATAAAAAGAGTTTAAAACCCACCAAAAACTTTTGTCGGTCATCATCTCCTCCCCTTGTTGCGTCGTCCACCACCTTCAATTGTTTTGTCATCATCACTTGATTCACGTCCATCCTCCTCACTCGATCTCGGATAGTCTTTTGTTCCATCCGTACTGTTACTTAACACAGCACTTCTTGAATGCTTTTACAATGGATTCAGTAGAAATACTAGTGGCCAAGTTGTCCAACTGAAGGCTTCAAGGGGCAGTTCCCAGATAACAGCCACTCTTCATATTGGCGTCGGAGATGGTGCTTGAAAGATTTATTTACGGCAACATCAAGTACTTGTAATTGTGAGGTCATACCACCTGGAATCACTACTAGGTCTGTGTTTAAAGAGGCGGCTACTTTATTTTTTACCTTTTCCGCAAGATGACCCCTAAAGGCATCAAGGGTTAGCAATCCTCTTTGCCTTAGTAGGGCTCCTGGTCGCCTGTCCCAAACTTCTTAAAGCCATGAAATCATTAGATCATCAGTCATCCGCCCGGTTTTATTACATTTAAAGATTACTCCATTTGGTAGCTGTTATTTTGGCAAATTCTTTCATTTTTAAAATAACAAATGGTGGTAGCTTCCTGCCAGCATGTCTTTAACACACATCTTCTCATTTCCAGATGTTTTGAAAATAACTGCTTTTAGAACCCTTTTCCAGCCACTTTTCTATTAGCGGGCATGACAAAATACACCTGGGTTTCATATGCATTTCCCATTTTACCCAACAAATAATGGTGTTTATGCCTTAGTTTAATTATGTGCCTTTGATACTGCACGAGCTTATCTTCGTAGTCCACTGGCAGCTTCTGGGATAACGTTCTCCTTCGTAAGCAGAGCCCTTTCCGCCTTATGAATCTTACTGCCCAACCAACACTTGCTTTGAATTCCTGTCTGGGTATTTTTTTAATATTTGCCTCTTCCAATGCTTTCATTCGGATACTTTATACAGAAATTATAAAACCCTTATGATGATTTTATAAATCAAATTCAAGACCCGCATCATCTAGTTCAGGGTGGGTGACGCCCCACTTTAGGTCCACGAAAACATTTCCTTGTGGAAAGAGCACATTTCAGCCGCTCCTTGATACCCCTCCAACACCGTACATTTACTTAGGTGATTCCATAATGTCGTGCAGCTTCACTATTGTTTGTTTGGTGAGATGAACCACTCTTAATTTGAAGTTAGAATCATAACTATTACGATGTGATGTTCAACACTTTTGCTCTGCTCTACACTTCTTTTTTTTTCTACGGGGTCACCCATTGACTTTAAACTTACTTTGACCTTGGCCTTTCTGCAATGAAATAAACTAAATTGGAAAATCAAAATCTTTGAAAGAATAAGTTTTAGAAACCACAACTCATAATATGCCAAGTGAAGTTGTGAATTTGTTAAAAAGTATCGCTGTATTGGGTTTGCTATACTACTTCATAGCGATATATTGATAGTAACTATTTGATATATTTTCCGGACACTTTGTGAAATATCGTGAATGATAAGGTGTAATTGTATTTGCGTGTTTGGAATGTTATGAAAATGCATGGTACATACTAGTCATGACTAGTTACTTCCTCTTTTATATTCCGCATTGGTGTTAAAACTATACATTGCGTTAGTTGTAATGTTTAGGTACACCATCTTGTAGACTCTTCTTACGAATAGATCGAGGATATCAACTGCGATTTAGATAGTGGAACGATAATGGTCAATAGAGAGTGGTTAGAAATCAACTCGTGACAATGCGCCACTGTCATTACACTATTCCTTCTATAAATTACATGAAAGTGTTGGTTGTCTTTTAGGCCTACAACAGCGTGGAAAACACGATTTACAATTCATTTTTTAGCTATAAGATATTTTTTTTTATATTTATTCGTGGCTTTACCATCCTTTAAACTATTTAAAGTTTTATTATAGTTATTGAGCTATGAAATTGGCTAACATGGACGTCCTTAGCACAATATGTCGTAATTGCTGAAAAAAAACCAAATTCAATATTTAACCATGTGAATATCTTTTAAAACAAAAAAAATGCTGGTTTGTGTTAGAATTTAAACACGTACATACCTTTTCTTTGTAAAATAAATGTATAACAGTACATTGGTATTATACAACATAAAAATATTGACCTTATACCAACATTTTTCTTAATGCGCAAATATAAGATGAGCCCTGACTTTTCGAGATTGAGATCTGAAAATAAGCCTCGTCTTATATTCGGGTGAATACAGTATATGTTGGAAAAGACTTGCAGACCAAGGGAGGAAAGCAGCAGTTAACAGCATGTGCGAACATGAGTAGGGAGATGGAAGCATTTTACTAAACTGATCCGGCCACAGGCTGAAAATGGCTCAGGATTAAATTAGGCTTTAAAATATAACGAAAATGAATTAATTTTAATTTTAGGAAACTAGGTTCTCAATTCTTTGTCTTTCCACTTTTGGTTGTTTTTTTTTTGTTAAAATATACACACCAACCTATAGGGCAGATAGCTACATTTGACATGGGTACTTATTTTCCCTCAAATAATTCAACAGACAAGGTTCATTCCCCTGTTAGGCAGATAGCTGCAGCTGACTTGTACTTATCTTCCCTTTAATAGCACAACGGACGAGGGTCGCCCCTTCATTGCTTAGTGGTTTTGGTTGATCTCTAATTGAAGCTTTTTTTTTTCTAAGCAAAGCTGAATTGTTACATCTTGTCACACCCCTAATTGTATACCTGAGGCATGTTGAGCGAACAAACATTTACATTTGTTATGAGAGCTTGTCTTGTATGTTACAGGTTGACCACACTCCTCCACGACATCGCTTGTGACAGAAATGCCAAGACCATCATCTTTGTGGAGACCAAAAGGAAGGTGGAGGATATCACCAGGAGCATCCGTGGATTTGGGTAAGTTGCCCCTCTTCTACCCTCTGCGTCTTGATGGTCATTTGTGGTTAATTGGTGGTTACAAATGTGTTATCATGTGTGTTGTTATTACAGGTACCCGGCTGTGTGTATGCATGGAGACAAGTCGCAACAGGACAGAGACTATGTGCTCAGAGGTATGGTCTGGTTTAGCTCTTGTCTTTAAATCACTTTTCAAAAAGTGTTGGATTTTTGTTATGTGATAAATTATAAATCTCCTTAAGAAATGTTCCCTTTTACGTGTATAACATATAAATATTCTTGATTCAGATTCAATATTAACTGTATTCTGTAAATAGTTTTAAAATTCCGGTGTAAATAGTTGTACATATCTTTAACCGCAACTAAAAACTTAAAACCACTAACAAAAAATATTAAACAATTCAGAATAGTGTTTAGTTTAATTATTAGAACTTTCACTTATTGTGATTAGCGAGCATTGAAAATCTTGATATAAATATTAGGGGTGTTCGAAAGCCACTTTTTAAATGTGAAGCTAATCTTGAAACTTGCAAAGAAAAGGATTTTTGTTGTTACTTAACGCTATTTTTAGTTTTTAAATTAACTTATTTTTCTAGATCGTTTTAGTAACAAGCACAAGGAAAATGTCCTTATTTGTGACAAATTATAAAATAAAGTTTTAATTTTTACTTATATCGTGGACTTTATAATATTATTTTGCAAATTTTACACATGCATGTCTTTTATTCTGCCTTTCTCTGATAATAACAGTTAGGAATTGAATTATGTTTTCACTTCCCACATTCCGTATCAGCCATTTTGAATAATAAAGAAAATGCGAAAAAGCTATGAAAAACTTCTGTGTCAAAATGCACTTGTAAATTAGTCACTGATATTAAGGACTAACCACTAGACGCGAGCTGGGATGATGCTTTCTCTGCTTCATACCAGTGACCATAGTGTTATTTCTTACAAACCGCTTATGTTGAGTTTCTGAGACTACTGTACCTCAAAAAAGAGATAAAAATTTTTGTTGGCGTAAGTGTCCTAATAGGAATATCGTTGTTACAGAGTTCCGGAATGGCAACTCTAACATCCTGGTGGCTACAGATGTGGCCGCCCGTGGCCTAGGTCAGTCTCACTTCCCCGTATGAGCGTCTAGCGTGCAGGGTCGGTTGTTGTGAGTATTGGGATGATGTCAGGGAGGTGTGATAGTAGTTGAATCTACCAGACTGGTTAACAGGGTTGTGATGTTGTTCTGCCACCTTGTACAGACTCCTGGGTTGGACGCAAGTGAGCTCACGTATTTGTCAGTTGTACCAGATGTTAAATCTTGAGAGCTTTATTTTATGTACGTACAATGTTAGTCTGCGCTTTCATGAGGAATCGGCCACACTGCACTTGTGTGGTGGAGATGTATTGGAGTGTGTCTAACGTGCTTGCCAATCTGGTCTGTGCATAATTTTGACTTTACTTGTTTTGTTTTATAACGAAACAAAAAGGAGTCTATTGTCTCATCGTTTTGGGGGAATTCTCAAATATTGCCTTTGTCTTAAAGTGGTTTGACTTTGTAAGAACACTACACAGAAACAAATTTAGTTAGGGGTGTCCACTAAATCAAAGCTGAATCAAAATACAAACATTCACTTCAAATACTTATGAATTTTTCTCGTGTGAACATTATTAGTGTGTAAAACATTTAATATCAATGTATTTAAGCTGTTAATTTTCATTAGGATTTGTAGTTTTCGAAGCTGATGAACATTCTTTGGAGTTTTGTACACCCCTAAACTTAAACTACATAGATAGTTCTACTTATACAGTAAGGAAAAAATGTTGAAAATGTGAAGGACTTGCTCAGCAATGTGCTTGGTCTGCAAGAAGAAATATTTACAGGAAACTTAAACATTTAAAGCTTTGTTTAACGCAGTAAGACTTGCAGAGCTCTGAACTCAAGAAGGCCCGGCTCGCTGTAGCAGAATAACGGACACATTTTATATGGTTTAGCACAAAAACCATGTTTGTCAAATTGTGGCTGTATTTGAGGTTCTCCCATCTTGATCTAGCGCAGGCATCATTGCTGTTTGGTTTTAATCAGTCTGGTCTGTGATGTTCTTGTTGTTTCAGAGGCACTGTGGTTAAATACTCTTGAACTACCAGGCAGTGCCTCTGTGTTTATCAGCGGGATCAAACTGAACGCTACTATCGCTGCACCGACTTGAACAAATATTATGTCAAAGTACATATCCCAATGCCAAAAATATAGTGACTTTTAACCCTCAGTGCCATTTCATGTTATTGGGAAAGAATGGTATATTTTTTGTTGAGCACGGAGATATTCTCCATGATGTTAAATAGTACTGATGGTTAATATTGTAATAATCTAGCGGAACGTCGGATTTCATCAACGAAAGGTAAATATAAAGGGTGAATGGTCTGCCCAGCCACAGGATGAGGGAAGAGGGTGAAAATGGACTAGTTACGATATTTTTACAGGTATTTTCTCCTTGGGATTGGTTTGTAATTATGTTAAGCTATACTTGTGAAATATCTCAAGTTCAAATAATAATGAAAGATGTAAATCTAGTATTTAGAAAACTTTGAGGCAATTTCACCTTTCTATGTAGTAATATGCTCACTTGGTTGTTTAGATGTTGAGGGAATCAAGTTTGTCATTAACTTTGATTATCCAAACTCTTCTGAGGACTATATCCACCGCATCGGTCGTACGGGCCGTAACCAGGCTTCTGGGACATCGTACGCTTTCTTCACGCAGAGCAACAGTCGTCAAGCCAAGGATCTTGTAAATGTGCTGAGGGAGGCCAACCAATCCGTCAACCCGAAACTGGATGAGATGGCCAACCGTGGAGGCTTTGGTGGTGGGGGCAGGAGTGAGTATTAAATAAATATGTAGGACTTCCTCATCAATTTATTTTTGTTAAATGATTTATCCTGAATTCAATTGTGATCCTTCAAATGTTCATAGGCTGTCTTTATTCTTACAGGTCGTTACAACAATTTTAATCGTGGGCGCGAGAATGGGTTTGGCAACAACAGTTACAACAAGCCCACCAATGGTTACGGCAATAGTAGTTACAACAAGCCCACCAATGGTTACGGCAACAGTAGTTTCAACAAGCCCACCAATGGTTACGGCAACAGTAGTTTCAACCAGAATGGTGGTGGCTACAGTGCTATGAATGGGGGTGGAGCTGCTCCTCCCAAGAGATGGGAGGGGGAGAACAAGACTAGCACCGATAGCTACTCAGGCAAGTCAAACAGTGACATGTCTTCTAACAGAAGTCGACCCTCCCGCTTCACATCGGCAAGCGAGGCCCCCCAGTCGGCCGCCCTGCAGCTGGCTAGCAGCCTGGTTCAAAACATGTACACCTCTCCACCACCCTCTGTGCTGTTCCTCTCTCAACCACCCCCACCTCCCCCTTCCAACTCGTTCGGAAACCACTTTGGCCAGAGGCAGGCGGTGCAACATTGAGGGGATTCCTTGGACTTGTAAATACTGTACTGTGTCTGATTGTTGCTTTAACATGACTAGTGACAACTGTTTGTGTGTTTGGCTTGTCGTTTCAGCCAACCTCCCCAACTTCTAACTTCGAGAGAAGACATCTTTACAAAGGAATAAACTTTTATTTGGTTTCTTTTGTTCCTCTTCTCTAGATAGATTGTCTCGTCTGGTCCACCGAGTCAGTATTAATGTCGTGGTGGCATCACTGAGGTTTAAATTGTCTGTGATAATCAGGCGGACCAGGCTGGGGATTAATTAAAACACAAGCTTTTCTTTTTTATTATTTCTTTTTAGCCATTCCAGTGTTCTGCTGAAAAGTTTTTATTTTTAAATGGGCTGTATAGTCCAGTTAATTTATGAAACTGATATAAATTATTTTATTGTTTTGTCTAACAATGTTGATTTATACTATGTGCACTATGTGTATTTTCTATGTAAAAATAAAACAAGATAACTCTTCAATTCCTGGTTTTTATTTACCTTATTGAATTTGCCATGAAACCTTGCTCTAATTTTCCAAATGCTAGTAACTTGGCCCCATTAAACCAGAACAGGTTCTTTTAATTACAAGGAGAATGGTTGGTCATGGCTGTGTAAATCTTGGATACAAATATAAGTTTTGACTTGGCTTTGGAAAAAAAAGGCAGCTGAAGTGCTCAATTTATAATCATTATATTTGGAAGAAGGTTAGGAAAGGTGAATAGAAACACACGAGGGGACAAATACAATTTGACCTTTACAATGAAAAGAACACAGTTCACACTTTACACTGCTGCCAATGAACAAAGAGGTAATGGTTGCCTCTTAAAAAAGGAAAATGGTAAAGAATGATAGGACACACAGATAGGAACATGTAAAAAAGGTATAACAAACACTACAGCTACTATCCCCAGAAAGTAGCAAAGGCGAAATTGGATTGGTGAACTACATGGTTCGTACTGGAAATGCAGGCCATTTTCAGCAAGATTAGTGATTTTTTAAATAAAGTAAAATATGATATATCCGGGTGGGCACCATTACATCGCATTCCCCCGCCCCCCCCCACCTATTTATACACAGCTACTAACCCTACTCTTGATGTACAACCAATAGGATTTAAGGGGTGTATATATACAATTACATCGGGTATATTTTTAAATTTAAGATTATATTCTTATTGTATTATTTCATCTTTGATTTTCGTTGCACCATAGTAATTGGAATTTACAAATTCATATCTCCAAGTTTGTTCAAGGACATTCGATTTCTGGCAAGTTAGAAACTCTCACCCTTTAAACGGAAAATTTAAGGTGGGCGAAATACATGAGAGAGTATATGCTAATTTTTACGCTGTCTGGAACAGATGAATACTTTTTAAATCTAACTATTTAACTTCAAGATGCGAGTCGGGTACACTATCCTTGTAATCAACTTTACAAACAAGGGGAATTAGGCACAATGAAGCCTCGTTTATTATGTAACAAGTTGGATCCCTCATGTTGGAAGACAAGACACGTGAAAAATTAAGCTGTGTTTATTCTAGCCAACTTGTTGGACCAACATCCTGGTTCCTCCACCTTTTTTTAACCAGTCTACACATTTCTAGCCATGGATAACGACGTATTACTTGCTGTTTCTTCATTTATTTGATGACGGGAAGTGTATTCTTGCAGAAGAACCAAAACTTAAGAAACTGTAGGCCATTCGAAGTTGTTTTTTTTTTGCTAGACGTCGAATTGAAGGTGTGTACATGGTAATAATGAGTTACCTACATTTGTAAAGTGGAGCTGATAGCTTTGTACACATGTAACATCACAAAGAACAGAATAATTTTAATATAACTCAATTAAGAATCTAGTAGCCGAAGCTATTATTATTTATTATTTTTAGTGAGGAATTCTCCATCTGAAATTTGAAAAAGGACACCTAGACACGGGTCCTGGGTTCGATTCTCATGTCCAGGTGTAATTTTTCCATTTTCAGAATTTAAATCAATTAGTTTAACTGTATTAGCCTTGTTTCATTCCATGATCACAAAATTATGCAAGCCCCGATTTTAAAAGTTAAACTAATCTGAAAATAAAACACATGCTTCACCAAGGTTAGACACTCATCCAACTCGATAGCGCATGCGCAGAACCTCCCAACTCGGCCAACATGTTGGGTTGGTCGTTTATTATCTCTAACAAATGATCCAACACAACTTGTTGGCTCTGACCGGCTCTCCCAACACCAACATGTTGGCCAACATCCCCAACAAGTTGGGAATACGTTTATATTGTAACACAACTTGTTGGAATCGTGTTGGCCAATATGGTTAGCTGTGTGTAGAGAGGCGGAGAAATGCGACGTGTTGGACCTGCAATGTATGTGTTCAAAAACGCAATGTAATGGACATGCGATGTATTTGTATATATACGCCCCTTCAATCCTATTGGTTGTACGTCAGAGTAGGGTTGGCTGGGTATAGAGAGGTGGGGGAAATGCGATGTGATGGACCTGCAATGTATTTGTTCCCAAAACTCGATGTAATGGTATACACCCGATACATCCTATTAAAGATCAGATTATGCTTTTTAATTTGATATAATTTTTTTTTGTTTAAATAGTAAAAGAAAAATTATATCAATATAAATTTTGTCTGTAACAAATTCAGTGTAATTAAATATGTCAATGGCTAAAGTAAATATTACTAGAAACTCAAAATAGAAAACAATTTTATTTACCAATCAAAATAGGTTTTTTGGATGAAACTGTTCAAAACTGGATGCCAAAAACAAATCGACTTGACAAATATTTTACTGATGTGTCTTACCAGGTTTTCCAGTTTCTTTTTTCTCTTTGCTGAACAAACAAGAATGGATGTAAAATTGAAGAAAAAATATAGGAAATGACAGATCTTTATATGTGTAAATAAGATCAAAACATAAATAAATAAACGGATATTGCCATAGAATACATGAAAAAATCTGAGAACTGTTCAGAAAATTTCATGTAAAATCCAAGTAGACCACCAACACATGACATTTATGAAAAATAACCTACAAAACTGCAAAAAATAAAAATACATGATACCAAAACAATCACTGTTTATATAATAAATATAAAATGCAAACAAAACAATGAGTTCATAGATAACAGGAACTAGTCTCAAGAGTCGCTAAGACCCGACTTGATGGCAACTGTAAATATTGAAATAGTGAATTCATGTCCATTCTAGTGACAATTTTGGTGCTAAATATCTATAGAACTCCAAACGATGCTAGCTAGAAACGTATTAAAACACCCGAATCCATTTAAAACAAAATAGAAGACGTTTTAATATACCTCCCGCGCCTTGTTAGTTCTACAAAGGTGTTTTAAATACGGCTCTAGCACGGAGTTTGTTTTAATGGGGAGTGAAACTTAGGTTTAGATATTGGGCCAGACCCAGACCCATCTTCAAGAAGTGGCATCATTGTGAAGTGTGGATGATCTTCTTCGACATGAAAATTAAAGTTCCTGGTATAAAATCCATTACTTTACAAATTTTCATTTCCAATTTACATCCGAATTCGAATCTTGGAAAAAATTATGAACATAATAGAAAATATTAATATAATAGAGATATTAATTAAATATTAACATCTTATAATCAATTATAACATTCAGTTAGGTGTTAAGTTAATGGTCTGGAGCATGGTTAAGTTCATTCTATAATAATTATAGAGTCTGATCAACCAATAAGCAGTATTAGGGTATAAAACTAATTTCACATATAGAATAATATTTAGCACCGCATCTTACTACACGTTCGGGTTATACACTTTAAGTACTAATTACTCTAATGGATTAGGACTTGGGAAGGTTGAATTAGAGGAAATGAACCCGCATTTGCGTGGAGGGAGAGTGGAAAACCATTTAGGAAACACGACCCCCAGTTCACCCGACCTAGATTCGAACCTCGATCTCCCCGTCCTCAGCAGTCGAGCTTCAACACGACAAGCGCGTTAGCCAACTACGCCACCGAGGTGGGTTTCACATTTAGAAAATTGAGGATTTTTTTTTAAGGATTCAAGTCTAATCGGAAATTTTCTTGAGCCTCTGATATCCCTAAGGATTGGAGGGCCCATCCCTAATGAAAATACAACTATAATAAGTATTTATGTTTACCTGCACTCGGTGCCTTTCAGTGGTGTGACAGTCGATGATTAACATAATCACTATAGAATCAAATAAGTTGAAATTAATTCTAAGATTCATAGTGCATCACAAAGTATTTATTGTATTTATTTAGTTTTCCAAACTGTTTCAAGAAAATAACATTAGACAACTAGGCAATTTATTGAAATAATTTTAATGATGAAAGTTTTGGGGTACTTTATTTGTAGTTAAAAAATGTATTACTATTAGTTTTTATTGCAATATCTAACAGTGGTCACGGAGGGGCTACATACAAACTATTTGGAAAGCTAGTGTGTCAAGTGACGAACACAACTTGGAACAACTGGTCTACAAACTCCACACAAGAGGGCAAAGTGATCAGTAGCCTACAAAATGTTGAAATGGATTCAGATAAGAACGGGCCAATTGACCTAGTTAATACAAAGTGCTTGACAACGAAATTATAAATGGGAAATAACATGTAATATCTATAATGAAAATGCTCCTAATTCGTGAACAGAAAATCTCGTCATACAGAGTATTTTGCAAAATACCGCTGACTTTTCTTTGGTGATCACAGAATATAGTCGTCATTTGTATGTTTGAAGATTATACTAGTGATGGAAATCCCTCATAACAATAGGCAACACTGAAATGACCCTGAAACACACATCTTCCTGAATCTGACTATAATTGAGCACTTTGTACATCCTCACTGTATGTAGATGAGCATTTTCTTCCAGAACAATATTATTATTATCACCGCGTCTTACTACCCGTTCGGGTTATACACACTTGCGCTAATGTGTAATGAATGGTAGGGTGATTGTGAGATGAAATGAAGGACCTACAGTTTAACGTGGAATCCGAACTACGGTGGAGGGCTGGCATTCCCCACATTCACAAGATGTCTTGTCAGAGGTGAAGGAAGGGTTTGGTAATCAGATAAACCTGTGCCGGGACCGAGGATTGAAGAACAATACTGATCTAGTTTGCTTAAATTTTCCAGCTATAAATAACACTTCACTTTGCATGGAACTCTACTTCAAAAAAGTGCAATCACACATTTCACTCTGGATACCTCTGAATGGCCAATCCTATGATAGAAAATAATGCTACACAACATAAACCTTTGCATGAATACTTAAAGCCATTACATACCACTTTGCGGTATGACCGTTCACTTCCAACACCAAGGTCACACTACAAACTCGTCATGCCGCCTTCCTGCCAATAACTATGATGCACCTTCTTTCAAACTTTTGGTATACTCTTTTCCTCAACCATATTGTAGTTACCCATCTATAGTAGGATTCTGGTTGAAAGAAACTTTCAGAAATACAAACACATTTTTGCAGTCAACTTTCATTTCAGCCACATTATTACTTACTCAAAATTGGCAGTTGCAGATCACACGACTTGTCCTATGAATACATTAAAATTCATTAAGGGGCATTTATATTTTGTGTGAGCACCTTTGTGACCATTTTGGACCCCCCTCTGATTGCCTGGGTTATTTTGTCAACTTTTTTTTTTGTAATTTTTTCATAGGAATAACTATTTTTTAGGCAATTTATGAACTTCTTGTAATTACTAACGTTAAGGTGTAAATTAATGGTGTGAAATATTAACAATAAACATTGTGGTAAAATGAATTTAAATTTATAGTACTAAACAGGTATGATTTAAAAAAAGTTATAAAGTTATATTAAAAAAAAATATTTTAATTCACATTTAATTTAAGTTAGAAAAATGTTATTATTAGTGAATACACAAATAGAGTTATAGAAAACAATAAACCACTTTTAATCTGGTGATCAAGGTCCTTTAATCCATGCCTTAATCATCCATTTGGGGTGGTTGAGTCACTATTCCTATCCTGCTTGTTTCTCTTTCTTACCGTAAGCATTGTTCTGACCCCCATCCCCCTCTCCCCTAAGGTGCTTGTATAATATTAGAATGCCCTCTTGGTAACTTTTGTGACAAAAAGGTACCTCTCTATAACAAAATGAGACTACCCTGACAAACACTGTGGCTAAATAGTTTGATACACTCGTGCTGGTACTAGTCATTTGTTCAGGTGTATTGTTGTTTAACGTCTTAGCTCCTCAGTGCCTACCAAGCTAATGGTGCCAGGTTCAATTCCTGCCTGGCATGGCTAAAAAATATGTCATTGGTGAAATTGGGGCTTCTATTTTTCACACTGATCTGGGAAACTGGCTGTTGGGTCTGTTCTAGTTGTATTGTTTTAATCAGTCCATAAATTGTTTGTTAAATACCCACAAATTATGAATAAGTCTACTGATGGCCACTATGCCACCCAAGAGAAAAATAATCTGATATGATTGTTTTGGGGAATAGATTTTTAAAATCATACTAATTGGTGTAAATACTTGAAGATTCTCTAAGAGATATGTTGATACTGTACTTGAGATATATCTGAATCTTTTGATAAGAATCAGGGATTTTATCACAATATGTTACTGAAAACAATTGCATCCAACATCGACCTATTACTCAATACTACCTTGTGTGTAGTTATTGTTACTCTAGAACCTGCGTACTTGACAGGACTTGAAACAGTTGTCGTGTTGGTACAATCAAGTGTAGAACGTTGATTAAATGTCCTGTATATACCAGCACTAGTGGTCCTAGTAGGATCTTGTTTCTCCCAGGACACTGTCAGGTACAATGCCACCTGGGACAGTCTGGACACAAGACCTCTGCCTCAGTGGTATGATGATGCCAAGTTTGGTATCTTCATCCATTTCGGAGTGTTCTCCGTACCAAGCTACCGCTCTGAGTGGTTCTGGAGCCATTGGCAAAGTGAGTACACAGTATTCCTACCGTCGTATGTGTCAGAAGGTTTGTTATAGTATGTACATGTCGTACTGAACCTAGATAAAGCAAGGTTGCACCGCCTAACTGGATAAGGGATGTAAAACTAGGAACAAGATAAAAAAAACTTGGTTGCTCTGGCCAGTATTTAAACCCCGATCTTTCAAATCAAAGCATGCTTGTCTAGCTGCTGTGTGTTAAATGTTACCTTTCTGTTTTTATTGGGAAGAGGGGTAAATTCTCCCCTTCTATATCTGTTTCACTCTCCTCTGAGATTATTGAGTATTAGCTGAAATATGTTCTTTCTTCAAACTCCAAATTTCAAATATTTTTCAGGGAAGCACCACTCCAAATAATTTCTAAGGGCATCCAAATCTAAAAAATGTCCAGGTAAGGACCCACCCTAAACAATAATTTATAGGAACATTTAAATCTCAGAAATATTTCTGGCGGAGAACAGTTCCAAATATCCAATATAGGAGATTGGTTTACAATAAAAATTCCAGAGGCCCTACATTTTTTAAAAACATCTTCTGGGAGAGGGCTTCTCTACCCCTCTTAGTCCAAGGTGGTCAAGCCCTCAATGCCCCTTTTTCTTGCTAGTTGCCCCCTTTACAAAAATAAAATTTTGTTGCCACTGCTAAAAACACACTTGTTAGCTTCGTAGGGCTTACTTGATGATAGGAAGGATAGGGTTCGAATCCTGGTCAATTCTGCTGAGCTATTGCTTTCTCTTACTAGTTTCCCACTCTCCCTCCACACAAATGCAGGTGCATATCTCCTCCATTGGTGTAATAATGCATATTTAATAGGTAAGTAATAAGATGCACCAATTTTTTTTATCAAAGACAATTTTAACTGTCAGATTTACTAATTAACATGGGAATCATCATCATCATCATCATTAGCATAATGATCAACTGTTTACAGCATGGGGTTGGGTAAGTTTAGTAAAATGTCAAAATCTTCCTCTTTCCTTCACACCATTCTTCCTCCTCTATTTAGGGAAGGTCGCTCAAAAGAGAAATCACTGGAATTTTCAGGTCTTTTTGCAATTATTTTTTGAAATAAAAAGTATATCACACATAGCGCCAAGGTGTCCAGTGACCTGGAAAACACGGGAATGTCATAGAAGAGGCAGGGAATTTGATCAAATTTCTGGATCTTTTTTACTTACTCACTAAAAATATACTTTACTTTTATTTACACTATTAAAAATTACATTTATATTCTGGTTAATACACATTGGGAATCTCTTTTAACACATTTGAACACAATGATCTTAATATTACTGAAGGATGGACTTTAAGATGAAATCCTTTAACCCGTCATAGAGTGACACCATTTCAGAATGTGTAACTTATTTGTCTAAAAATAGTATTACATTAAGTTGTGAACTTAATAAAATAATGTTTGTAATATAGGTACTTATTTATATTTAGTGGCCAGAAAAACACATTGGCTCTGGAAAAAATAGTGGAGTTTAAAAATATAGTTCGACTCAACCTCCTAAACCCGTGTTTAACTATTAGTCCTATCGCTAATTCATGTGATTTTACGTAGCGCAGGGCATATTAGTCTTCAATAATTTCTTATGTCAAGAATTTAATAAAATAGAATCATTAAATTAGAAAGATAACTGTGTAAATAAAATCATTATGAAAATGCATATTTTTTGGCCCAGAGCTCCTGGAAAAATCAGGGAGTTTCAAAATATGAAAAGTTTATCAACCTCGTATGCGATATTTAATAAATATTATTTTGACATTTGTTGGACTCAAAAGGGTACTTTGGATCACATTCATAAAGTAATCACTCTTACCTTATGTTTTTACACAAAATTAAGAATACATTTTAAATTATTGGTATTTAAACCATAGTCTCCCACGACTGGTTGAATAACTACCTAAGAACCTGGCGGTCTAGAGGTAAGGTGTCAGACTTCTATGCTGGCGGCCAGGGTTCAATCCCCGGTCCCGGCAAAGATTTATCTGATTACCAAACCCTTCCTTCACCTCTGACAAGACATCTTGTGAATGTGAGGAATGCCATGCCTCCACCGTGGTTCGGATTCCACGTTAAACTGTAGGTCCTCCATTTCATCTCACAATCACCCTACCATTACACATTAGCGTAAGTGTGTGTAACCCTAACGGGTAGTAAGACTCGGTGCTAATAATAATAATAAAAACAATCACTACATCACACGCTTCGTTGGTTTAATGGACCAGGGTATTTCATTAGACTGGACTGCCGGTGATGGGGAGATCAAGGTTGGAATCTCAGGTGAGTGCATTGAAGGTAGTTTTTCACAAATTATTTTCCACTCTCCACACAAATGCAGGTACACTTCCTCTAAATTCAACCTTCCTCATCTCTAAAACACATTAGCATAATTAGTTAATATGTGTATAACCCAAACACATGGTGAGACATGGCAACAAAAAAAACTAATTATTCATATCAGTTTAGGAAGATTTTTATCAAACTTTCTTACCCATGGGTTTTCAAGTTACGAATTTGGATCAATTTGGACCCACGCTAAACCTATCCTCGGAATTTTTCAGATGATGACCAACCGGAGTTTGCAGAGTTCATGGCTCAGAATTACCCTCCTAATTTCACGTACCAGGACTTTGCCCCTGATCTCACAGCCGAGTTCTTTGACCCCGACGAGTGGGTGGATATTATAAAGGCGTCGGGGGCCAAGTGAGTTGCACCACCTTCCCCTAACCTCCTCCTTCACTCCACCAAGTTGAACACCTCGAAACTTTCTATCTCTGTCATTTTGTTCAAGCAGTTAAAGTCCGACTCTGACAGAAATACACTTTTTTTGACAGTTACAAGCGTATCAAATGTTATCGCCCAACAGTAAGGGCTGTTATTAAATGCATCACTAAAATACGCTCATCAACAGCAAATATGATAGGCTATATTGCAAATCAGTAAATGAGATTTTGCTTATGAAAATCATTAAAATGTTATTAAATTACCTTTCAGACCATGAATTTTCCTCAGAGAATATTATTATTTAGTTATAAATAATATTTTTACTTTATCTCAACCCTTCAGAGAGAAGTATTGCAATCATCATACAAATCAAACTCGAGATTTTGATAAATTTTGATGTTTCATGACCCCTTCTGGAAACGAAAAAGTGGTTTCTGTGATGCTCTCTCTCTGTAGCTCAAACTAGAGCTTAAACCATTTTACCAATCAGGCTAAAACTTGGTATTTAGAATTTTCATAGGGTCTCGTACCCGCCCAAGGAGTTTTTTTAAATCAGATAATCTAACCCTAAAATTAAAGGTAGTCAAATGAAAGAAGAAAAAAGAGATAAAACCGATTTTTTCAAAATCTATTTGAATGGTTTTGATTTCATATCTAGGAACTGTTTAACATTACAAAAAAAAAAAATTGACAATCTTTGTTTTCCCATTAAAATAACTTTAGGGGCACTTTAGAGAAATGGAAATTTCCAAATTTGAGATCTCCGCAACTATATGACATATAAAATAACTTATCACTATAAAGTTTTTAGTACGTTTAAAAATAAAAATATTTTAATTTGAAATATAATTTTTATAAACCCAATAGTTTCTGAGATATAAGCAACTTTTTTTTTATGGAGTACTTTGAAATATAAATGTGAATTTTATGTTCTTTGGTGGACAGAGCTTTCCTCTTTTCATAATGTTTCTATAACAGTGTATATTATTTCGTTTATGCTCTTTGTTGGGGTGTTTATGCAACCATGTGTATTATTTTACAAGTTTTTAGTAAAGTTCTCTTTTAAGATAAAAGAAAGTGAAAGTCTTTGTTGTGCTTTGTAACATTTATTTCATACCTTATTCAAAATTAGCTTGAACTTACAATTCCAGCTAAGAGTCTGGGGTTCATTTCCTGGCATGGCTGAAAAAATTATAATTTTTGGAATGTTGATTTCCTCTTTCATAGTGATGAATTAACGGTCAGAGACTTGATGTTGTGTCTGTTCTAGATTTAAGTTAGTTCATTAGTAATGTGCTGAAGTAATCAATCGGTTTAGAAAGTGTACATTAAATACCTCAAATAAAAATATAATTAAACAAGTTACAGCTGCTCCCCAGTGATGACTCAGTTCAGAAATGAAAATTTCCTTGAAATCATAATTTGTAAAATTTTAAATGAAAGCCTCAATCTGGGGTTTAGCTAATAATTCTTTTTTTAGAACTTTTTAGTCATGAATATTTATCTATTGGTAGTGAAAAGTTCATGAAATATGTTTACATAATTGGGTATCCATCACTCAAGAATGAGCGGTTTGTATCTTTCTAACGAGTCTTGATACCCGGCCAGTCTATGCATTTCTCCAAACAGGGATATGTAAGGTAGAATTTAGAGCACATTTTTGTGCTTTGAGGCTGGGAAACCATTTTGTTAAAATTGTCCCAAGTAGACACGGCTGACATTCAAACCACAATCTCACCGGCAAACAAAACTATATGAACCCTACTTTAGTCTGCGTGACTGTGGATACAGATGACGGACTCAGATGACGAGCAGTCCAAGTTCTGTCCTCACCCATGACCTAATTTTGTAGATATTCCCCTGAGTGTAGGGGTGAGGGGTTGATACTCCTCTGCCACCTGAGGTTCAATCCCGACCAAACTGGAAGCTATAACAGACGAAGGTCATGGTTTGTTTGTCTGTCGCAAGATACCTGGTGCTGACGACCAAACACCACGAGGGGTTTGCTCTGTGGCCCACCAAACACTCCTTTGGCTGGAACAGTAAAGAGGTCGGGCCGAACCGAGACATAGTCGGTAAGACTTCATACTTTAATTTGAAATATGGATATACTTTATATTAACTTTAAATTCATTATACATTTTGAGTTCAAAATGACCTGGCCAACTTTTTTAATTAAAATTGTTAAAGTTTGACATTTTTTAACCACCAACTCCTTTTCTTTATCCCTTCAAAATATTTTTAATGTATCCCTTGCTAAATACACACTTGGAAACATATTATTATTATCACCATGTCATACTACCCATTCGGGCTATACGCTAATGTGTAATGGTAGGGTGATTGTGAGATGAAATGGAGGACCTACAGTTTAACGTGGGATCCGAACCACTGTGCAGGCCTGACATTCCACACATTCACAAGTTGTGATTAATACACGTCTTGTCAGAGGTGAAGAAAGGGTTTGGCAATCACATAAATATGTGTTGGGACTGAGGATTGAAACCTGGACCCCCAGCACAGAAGTCTGACACCTTACCCCTAGATCACCATGGAAACTCCCTGATCTGACCACTAGTCTTCTGTAAAAATGTTTTATAACTTTTTGTGAACTTTACCATATGTTTTGAATGTGTTTCGTATTATCTTAAACCCTCTTAAAATAGCCAAGTACAAACACAAACTGAGTTATATTTTCATTGCGTGTACCTCTTTCCGCTCCCACTGCTCCCAGAACATTCCCGGCTACACCACTGGAAAATTATTTGTTGAATAGCTTTCCAAAATACGCAACAATTATTTCATTAAGTTTCACAGTCGGTTACACTGGTAGAGTAGGTGACTTGGATCTGAGAGGACAAGTTTGAATCCCGTACAAGTGTGTAGGTGGCTGTTATTCTAAAATAATGATTTCCTATATGCTCAACAGATTAATTCTGGAAATACCTCGTTATTAGTTTCTTAATTCCCCCTTTCCATCTTGACACCTAAGATGAGATAGTATGTAGTGGCACTAGACTATACCACAAACAAGTATTCTTTACAACTAGAGTTTTTACATCAGAACCATTTATTAAAGAAGTTTTAACATTACCTAGATGTAAATGCACCTGCATTTGTACAGAGTGAGGATGGGGATATCTTTGCGTTTCTTACTTCTTAAATTGCTTCCAGGTGATCTTAGATAGGGAGCTTTTAATCCTTAAGGATATTTTATATTAGAGATAGGGATGTGGAAAGAGTATAGATACTTTACTAATATCGATATTTTCCTTTTATGCTAGTATTTTTTTTTACTCTGTAGTTTTTTTCCGATACTTTTACTGATATTATTACTCACACCCCGGTATCGAAAGAAACAACATGTCTGTTATCTTCACTCTTGTGAAATGTTTACCAGAGTGGACTGTGGAGGAAGAACAATTGTCACTCACAATTTCTAAGTTATCACTCATTTCCTGCAACTCTAGCATTCAATCTCTTTTAGCTCATCATAGTTCATAGCTATTCTTTCAACTTTGTTTATCAATACAACCTGATGCCTGACCAGGTGATGAGGCGAGTGGCGATCAGTTTACTACGGTCATCACAAACTAAACAAAATGAGCCTTTGAAGAGCTCAATGAACTCTGTCAACTCAAGGATGCACCAAGCAAACGAAGCAGAAAAGTTTGTACATTATTTAAGCAGATGAAGCAGGCCAGGGCATCCATTCTTTTTTTGCTTGTCAATAGTTAATAATCTATTTTGATAGATTATACAAACAACGACTATAGTTAAAAAAGGGCACCTTCGAGAAGTGAATTATATAAGTTTTTTTAAAGATGTGAAAAAGCATCTTCTAAAAAAAATCAATACAAATACTTACTGTTATTGATATGTTTCTTTTGATACTAGTACAGCATTAATATTCTTCTTCCGATACTTTTAATGAGTACAGTAATTATATTTTTCTTTTGATATCACATCCCTAATTGGAGGATTTGAAAAAGTATGGGAATTGAGATTAAAAAAGAATACTTTTTTCTTTAGATAGGTACTCAATTGAACCTTGTTTTACAGATCTAATAATGCTTATTGTTGGTTCAGCCCCATTGTAACTATAACATAAACTACACAACCAGACCCCAGTCCAGTAAATTAACACTTAACTGAATGTATGAATATTATAATGAATAACAAAGAATGTAAACATTTAGTTGCTATTGTCTATTTCCTATCACGGTCATAATTTATCCTAAGATTTGAATTCGAATTCAAGATTTGAAATTTGTTGTTAAGATGATTGACACCTTTCATTTGGCATGGAAATGCAGGGCAAAGATGTGGGAACAAACGGTTATCTTCAAGAATTTTATTTTCGGAAACGGTTTGCACAAGAATAGAAGCATGTTGATTATTTGATACTTTTTATATACACACCTCTTCTTTAATTTTAACAGTGATCAAATATCAATAATTTTGACATTTTTCAGTAGGAAACTGCCACCTGCATAGCAAAAAAGAAAGAAAAGAAAATGTAGCACCTAATAAACATTGATATATTATTTTAGAAAAGGTGTTGAAAATATTATTATAAAAAATTTACTCGTTCTCGAGAAAACTGTTATTTCCAAACGTAAATTTCTCAGCAAAACCTGTCCAGTAGCTAGCACCATCTACAGTTTCCGTTATCCATTTGTTCTTGTTGGAGCGGAAGGATACTTTGGTCAATTGTGAAGCCACACCGTGCCTTTCACCCTCCTACCCACCATCCCACAAAATAGGTTTTAGACTTGCACTCTACAGGGGCAAGGGCCTTATAATTAAGATTAAGATTAATAAAACAGTGAGTTTGGCCTAACTCTACTTAACTAGTCCCTGAAGTCAGTCTCTGAAGTAATTTCTTGAAGACACTCCAAGATGCCTGTCCATGAAGCTAGTCTCTGAATTCATTCCCAGATGCCTGTCACTAAATTCAGTCACTGAAGCCAGTCCCAGATGCTTGTCCACAAAGTCAGTCCCTGAAGCCAGTCTCTGAAGTAATTCCCCGAAGCCAATTCCAGATCCTTGTCCCTAAAGTCAGTCCCTAAAGCCATTTCCTAAAGTCAGTCCTTGAACTTAGTCCCTAAAGTCAGTCCCTGAAGCCAGTCCCTAAAGTCAGTCCTTGAACCTAGTCCCAAACGCCTCTCCCTAAAGTCTGTCTATGAAGCCATTCCCAAAGTAATTCCTTGAAGTCAGTCCCTAGAGCCAATTACTAAAGTCATTCCATGAATCCAGTCTCTAAAGTCTGTCCATAAAGCCATTCCTTGAATTCCTAAAGTCATTCCATGAATCCAGTCTCTAAAGTCTGTCCATAAAGCCATTCCTTGAAGCCAGTCCCTGAGATCATTCTCTGAAGCCAGTTCCTAATTCAGTTCCTGAAGTCATTCTCTTAAGTCATTCTTTGAAGACAGTCGCTGAAGTCATTCCTTGAAGCCAGTTCCCAAAGTCATTCACTGAAGCCAGTCCCTGAAGGAGTGTTGTGATGTTTTGGAACAGGTGATCTTGCAGCATCTGTGAGAAAGACCGACCTTCATCTTGGTCTGTACCATTCTCGGTACGAGTGGTTCAACCCCTTGTACCTGAGAGACAAGGCCAACAACTACGAGACTCAGACGTTTGTCGACCAGAGGTCCATGCCACAGCTCTACGAACTGGTAACACACTCTATCAGTATACAGGACTGACGATGCCATGGGAAGATCAATGTTAGAATCAAAGTTTGATCTACTGGGGGAGGGTGTTCATAAGTGGTCTCCTCACTCTTTTTACACACAAATGCAAGCACATTTCCTTTCAAATTCTACCTTCCTCATTCCAAACCCATTGGTATTAAATATTATATAAAATGCCTATGTAACATGAATGGCTGGTGGACGTGGTTAAAGACAAACAAACACAAAGGCTGCCTTACCCCCCCCCCCCCCCCAC